>JAVLUX010000022.1:270000-272500 GCA_032164185.1 Moxostoma hubbsi
ACTCACAGCGGATCAATCACTCACCCACAGCGGATCAATCACTCACCCACAGCGGATCAATCACTCACCCACAGCGGATCAATCACTCACTCACAGCGGATCACTCACTCACCCACAGCGGATCGATCACTCACCTACAGCGGATCAATCACTCACCCACAGCGGATCACTCACTCACAGCGGATCACTCACTCACAGCGGATCAATCACTCACTCACAGCGGATCACTCACCCACAGCGGATCAATCACTCACTCACAGCGGATCAATCACTCACTCACAGCGGATCAATCACTCACTCACAGCGGATCACTCACTCACAGCAGATCACTCACCCACAGCGGATCAATTACTCACAGCGGATCACTCACTCACCCACAGCGGATCACTCACTCACCCACAGCGGATCACTCACTCACAGCGGATCAATCACCCACAGCGGATCACTCACTCACTCACAGCGGATCACTCACTCACCCACAGCGGATCACTCACTCACCCACAGCGGATCACTCACTCACCCACAGCGGATCACTCACTCACCCACAGCGGATCACTCACCCACAGCGGATCACTCACTCACAGCGGATCACTCACCCACAGCGGATCAATCACTCACCCACAGCGGATCAATCACTCACGCACAGCGGATCACTCACCCACAGCGGATCACTCACCCACAGCGGATCACTCACTCACAGCGGATCAATCAATCACCCACAGCGGATCAATCACCCACAGCGGATCAATCAATCACCCACAGCGGATCACTCACCCACAGCGGATCACTCACCCACAGCGGATCACTCACTCACAGCGGATCAATCACCCACAGCGGATCAATCACTGTTTGATTGACAGCTGATTTTGTGGATGACTGATGGGACGGCTCTGTGGGACGGCAGGTATCCGGTGCATTTAAAGAAGCACAACGTCATGATTGTGTTTTATTGAAAGCAGTTGTAGTGACACACACATGCAGATGTACACTCCTACAGAAACACACACACACACACGTGTTCATATTTACACATCACAGTGATGACTCACGACTGTTCAAATGTTACTATTGCTCGAGTTTCAATGAATGTAATGAACAAACATGGCAAGTGATTCAATGTTTCAAACTCGACACACTTGAAAGAGTTTGTTTGGTTTATCTGGTCTGATACAGCCAATAACTCGCTTTATCCGTTCCTAATCAATGAGGATGAGAAAAGGCCACGCTACGGAGAAATCAGACATGAACATTTCCAAACGTCTTATAAAAGTGTCCATAAGAGTCCAAATGTCCAATAGATAAATATATTCCATGTGTTTCTGCAACGGAGTTTAAATGATCAATGCAATATAAAGAGTAGGAAAGATTCATGTAATACTGCCCATTTCACCACATCACAACGCTTATCAAAACTGTACAAACATCTTCATCGCTAGTGAGAAGACGAGTGAGACACACGTGTGACAGTCTCTGAACACGCGTCACGGACGCTAGCGCCGCCACGGTTCTGTGCACGCAATAGTGTTTCATTAGCTCATCTAAACTACATCTGGTTAGACGTGTGAGCGCGGTTACATACGGTGTGTGCGTGCGTGCGTGATGCCGCCCTGCTGGCGGTCAGCGGTGTCTGTAATGTCTCATCAGCGGTACGATACATGACGACGGTCCCGACAGCTTCAGGAAGGGGTGCTGCAGGAGCTCGTGTGCTGATGCGCGCTGACACGGTTCACGCACCAACATCAGGTCCAGAAACGCGCGCAGAACAGACGACACCTGTACAACACACACACACACACACACACACACACACACACACACAATGATGAAGTGCTGTGAAAACTAGTAAAAAGGTCATTACTATAAAATGACTGATGAATATACTCTATACAGGCGGATCCGGGGCTAGTTGTCACGGAGACATTTCATTGGACACGCTGCATGATCCGACAGTGGGGCATATGCTTATATGATACGGGGCAAGTTGTCACGGCGAATGCTTCACGTGTACATCACAACACAAGCTATGCCTCTCTTTACATCTATTGCAGGTTATTCAGCAGAATTTAACAGGTAAAATAATCATAAAAGAACACAAATGGAAAATATAAACCATCGTTTTGCCCAACAAATATTGTACGTCACCGGACACATTTATAACATTTAAAACACACGTGACACATCTGCCATGATCATATGTGACAACATGCCCCGATTCGACTTCGTCCTAAAAACACTTTTAATATTCCAGTAAAAATCTGCTTAAAGGAATATTCCAGATTTAATCTCAATCGGCAGCATTTGTTGCGTAATCGGCAGCATTTGTTGCGTAATCTTGATCAGCACAAATGTTCATTTCGACTCGTCCCTCCTTTTCTTCAAATGTGTGTTCCAGTGGGACAGTTACAATGGAGGTCAATGGGGGCAATTTTTGGAGGGTTTAAAGGCAGAAATGTGATGCTTATAATTGCAAGTGTATTTTTTTGAGCTGTAAAGTTTTTTA
>JAVLUX010000022.1:297500-300000 GCA_032164185.1 Moxostoma hubbsi
GGCGACTTTGACAGAAATTACACTCGCAAATAAATTTATTTGGTCATAAATGCGACCATTTTTAGTCGCAGTTTGGAGCCCTGCACAAGGATGATGATTTATCGACTTTATAGACATTACATCTTTATCGTCTGTTAATGCTGAACTTCTGTAAAGCTGCTTTGAAACGATGTGTGTTGTGAAAGGCGCTATACAAATAAAATTGACTTGACTTGACTTGACACACACACACACACACACACACACACACACACACACAAGATCAACAGCGTCTCAAACCGCTCCTCAAATCTGCTCAATACTCGACTGAAGTGATGCTTTAATAAACATCAGTGTGATGTTTTCACACACTCGCACACACGCACACACTCCACACACACACACACACTTGTGACGTGTGGTTTAATTGTACAGTGGCGTGTAGTGTGTGAACATGCGGCTGCAGCTCCTCATCACTAACACGCTTCAGCGACGCAATCGCTACATGCGTGTGTGATTACTCTCAAGAGTGCTGCGCTGAGTAACACATGTATGAAGGACACGCGTGTCTCCAGACTACAGATAATAAAGACCTCAGTCGACCGTAACGTACAGCTGCTCATTTATTAAACAGCAGATACATTCATATACGGTTTAGTTGCTGCCTTCAAAGTGTTCTTGAGTGAGGATGCTGCCTTCGAAGTGTTCTTGAGTGGGGATGCTGCCAATGAAGTGTTCTTGAGTGAGGATGCTGCCTTCAAAGTGTTCTTGAGTGAGGATGCTGCCAATGAAGTGTTCTTGAGTGAGGATACTGCCTTCGAAGTGTTCTTGAGTGAGGATGCTGCCTATGAAGTGTTCTTGAGTGAGGATACTGCCTATGAAGTGTTCTTGAGTGAGGATGCTGCCTATGAAGTGTTCTTGAGTGAGGATGCTGCCTATGAAGTGTTCTTGAGTGAGGATACTGCCTTCGAAGTGTTCTTGAGTGAGGATGCTGCCTATGAAGTGTTCTTGAGTGAGGATACTGCCTATGAAGTGTTCTTGAGTGAGGATGCTGCCAATGAAGTGTTTTTGAGTGAGGATGCTGCCTATGAAGTGTTCTTGAGTGAGGATGCTGCCTATGAAGTGTTCTTGAGTGAGGATGCTGCCTTCGAAGTGTTCTTGAGTGAGGTTGCTGCCTTCGAAGTGTTCTTGAGTGAGGATGCTGCCTATGAAGTGTTCTTGAGTGAGGATGCTGCCTTCGAAGTGTTCTTGAGTGAGGATGCTGCCTATGAAGTGTTCTTGAGTGAGGATGCTGCCTTCGAAGTGTTCTTGAGTGGGGATGCTGCCAATGAAGTGTTCTTGAGTGAGGATGCTGCCTTCGAAGTGTTCTTGAGTGAGGATGCTGCCTTTGAAGTGTTCTTGAGTGAAGATGCTGCGTATGAAGTGTTCTTGAGTGAGGATGCTGCCTATGAAGTGTTCTTGAGTGAGGATGCTGCCTTTGAAGTGTTCTTGAGTGAGGATGCTGCGTATGAAGTGTTCTTGAGTGAGGATACTGCCTTCGAAGTGCTCTTGAGTGAGGATACTGCCTATGAAGTGTTCTTGAGTGAGGATGCTGCGTATGAAGTGTTCTTGAGTGAGGATGCTGCCTTCGAAGTGTTCTTGAGTGAGGATGCTGCCAATGAAGTGTTCTTGAGTGAGGATGCTGCCTTCGAAGTGTTCTTGAGTGAGGATGCTGCCTTTGAAGTGTTCTTGAGTGAGGATGCTGCGTATGAAGTGTTCTTGAGTGAGGATGCTGCGTATGAAGTGTTCTTGAGTGAGGATGCTGCCTTCGAAGTGTTCTTGAGTGAGGATGCTGCCTTCGAAGTGTTCTTGAGTGAGGATGCTGCCTATGAAGTGTTCTTGAGTGAGGATGCTGCCTATGAAGTGTTCTTGAGTGAGGATGCTGCCTATGAAGACTGCTCAGTAGTGTTCAGAGCGGACATCAGTGTCACGCGGCACGAGAAACCGCCATCTCTGCGCGCGCATCTCTGTATTAGCATCGCAAATGGGACCAGAATAAGCAGCATCAGAATCGAGCACTCCTCTCTTCCTCTTCTTTTTCTTCTTCTCCTCTTCCTCCTCCTCCTCCTCCTGGATGAGTTTCATGAAGACTCTCGCGCGGATCGAGCCGTGTGTTGTGAGGTTAAGGGCACGCATCTCTTTGAAAGCTTGCTATTACAGTATAACACCGTGCAACACCAGACTGGTGAACGCCCCCAATTACTGTAATTACGCACGCTGTTCAAGTGCACTGACATACAAAAGCAGCTGTTTAACAAACAAACTCTGCAACACGACTGAAACTTTTATTCTGGAAAACAATCCTCTCTTCTCGATCTCGGAACGCCTGTTATTGAACAGCACTCTTGATTTCATCGTGTTTTCTCTGGACATGAAGTAAAAGATGTCAAAACGACAAAGCTGACATTGTAAAACAGACCTGCATTCTGATTGGATCGCATTTGAAGTTGAATTAATAATCAATATAATTAGTTTAATATAA
>JAVLUX010000022.1:305000-320000 GCA_032164185.1 Moxostoma hubbsi
GAGATAGAGGATGGAAGTGATGACATCTGTTGCTTTACCCATCCATGTAAATCACACCAAAATGTCTGTATCACATTACATGAGAAAAATACATGGTCCGTAGTTTCAACATCAGCTTCACAAAATGTACAATTATTATCATCTATACCAAAGCGAAGTCTAAGTAATTCTTTAGAGGGGTAAATGTTGTTCATAACTTTGAAGTGTGTTTCTTTCACTTTTGGGGGTATAGGAAGTGTTAAATATATTGTTCTTAGTTTAGTAATTGAATCTTTATCAAATTTTTGTAAGATGTTATTTTTAGTTTGCCTTTCAGGGTAAAGGTATTCAGTAAAACAATATCTAATAAAGTGATTGGTGCATTTCCTATCCAGAACAAGGATCCCTTGAATTGATAGTGGGGCCAATTGTGGTTGTATTGGATGATATGCCAAAATATTTCTTGTTAAAAAAACAAATTCTTGGGGTAGTGCTCTATGTAATTTAGTAAAGTCTGATTGTAAGGGTTTGAAATTAAATTTGATGCTAAACTGTTCATAACTCAAAAAATGCCCGTTAGTATCCATTAAGTCGGCTATGGACCATATATTTCTCCCAAACCAATCTTCAAAAAACAGAGATCTGTTGCGATGCAAAATATATCTGTTATTCCAGAGTACAGATGTGTGGGGTGAGAAGTTATGTACATATAACATTTTCCAATACAAGAGTATTTGTCTGTGAAACTCTGACAATGATATAGGTAGTTTGTAAACATTAAAGTCCGCTCTAAGGAGAAATTCTAAACCTCCAACTTTTTTGAATAAGGTCTTTGGGATGCAATAGCAAAAGGAGTTGCTGTGTTTGATCCAAGACTTTAACCAATTTATTTTTAAGGTTCCATTGAGGCAATCAAAATCAATAACTTTTAGTCCTCCATCCTTTGTGTCTTTAACCATACTGCTTTTCTTCATATAATGTGGTCTGTTTCTCCAAATGAAATTTAGGTTGATTTGGTTGATAGATTTAATCAGTTTGTTTGGAATGGCATTGGAATAGGCCGGGTAAATACATCTTGATAAACATTCCATCTTAGTTAGGTAAATTCGACCTAGTATTGATAGGTCCCTCTGTAGCCATATATTTAGTCTTGATTTGCATTCTTTAATTTTATTCTCTACATTCAGAACTTGGCTTTGTTTTTTGTCCTTGGAAAGGTAAATCCCCAGGTATTTAATTTCTGATTTAATAGGGATATTACAGATGTCTTTCAGTGAAGTGTCGTGCACAGCCATCAATTCACACTTTTTTAAGTTTAATGTAAGGCCTGAGGCTTTGGAGAATTTTTCAATTTTGGCAATGGTTGTTGAAATTTGGTGTCTATCTTTTAAGAATACTGTTGTGTCATCTGCTAGTTGGCTGATGATTATATCTGTGCCAAGTACATTGAGTTTTTTAATATCATTACAGTTTTTAATATAGATTGCTAGCATTTCTGTAGCTAAGATGAACAGGTATGGTGAGATGGGGCAACCTTGAGGAATACCCACATTAATCTTGAAACATGGGGTGGTACCACTAGGTAATAGGACACAACTGCTAATATCACGATATAATCCGCCAACCAATTCTCTAAACTTGACTCCAAATCCAAAGTGTTCGAGCGTTGAAAGAATAAATGGATGCTCCACAGAGTCGAATGCTTTGTAAAAGTCTAAAAAGAGAAGGAAACCATCATCCTCTATTTGGCTTCTATATTCAATTATGTCCATTACCAATCTTATATTATTATGGATTGATCTTCCTTTCAAGAAACCTGATTGTGTATCTGCAATAAGATCCGAAATCCCTGTTTTAAGACGAGAAGTGAAGATGTAAGTCAGGAGTTTGTAGTCTGAATTTCTGAGTGTAATGGGTCTTCTATTATCTATAATTCTGGGATCTTTTCCAGGTTTTGGAATTGAGACGATAACACCATGTCTCATTGTTGGTGGAAGCACACATGTTTCAAATATTTCAGTAACAACTTGCAGCAGCAGGTCTCTTAAATCTACCCAAAAATGTCTGTAAAAGTCTCCTGTGAGACCATCGGATCCGGGGGCTTTGTTAAGAGAGAGGCGACCAATTACTGCATCAAGTTCTGTAATTGTTATTTGACTATCACATGTTTGTTTGAGGCCATCCTCTACTTTGGGAATATGGTTAGCTATATCCTGAAAAAAGTTTTGACAGTCCACGTAAGAAAATTTAGATCTATAGAGCTGGCTATAGAATTTCAAGAATTCTGAAGAAATTAATTTATCATCTGTGACTTCATTATTATTAACCATCAAGGACCTGATGCTATTTTTTTCCTGTCTTCTTTTTTCAAGACCACAAAAATATAATGAATTTTTTTCCCCCTCCTCTATCCATTTAGCTCTGGATCTAATGAAGGCCCCTTGGGCTTTACGACTGTAAATTTCATCTAGTTTAGGTTGGAGGTTTAATATCTTCTGTGTATCGTCATCAGTTGGGTTTGGTTTATTGCAGTACATATTTAACTGATTAATAATGTTTACTTCTTGTTTTTCATTATCTTTTTTAACTATTTTACTGAATGAGATGGTAAATTGGCGTATTTTATATTTTAAGAATTCCCACTTTTTGGTAGCAGTTGTTAGCTCCTCAGATTTGGCAATTTCTTCAACTAATAATTTGATTTTTTGGCAATAGTCATTATTTTTGAGCAAACTGGAATTGAACTTCCAATATTTGTGTGAATTGATATTGTTGTCATTGGGTTTGATCTGTAATAAAATAACACTATGATCTGTTAGTGGTGCAGCAGAAATATCGGAATTAATATTATAAAGTAATAAATGATTTGCAATTAACCAGTGATCAATTCTGGATTTAAAATTATGGTTTGAGCTAAACCAGGTGTATTTAGATACACCTGGATTTAAGTGTCTCCAAGTATCAGTTAAATTATGTTTTTCGCAAAAGTTTGTGAATATGGTATCTGGATGGCTTGCAGAGTATCTGCAAGGATATTTATCAAAAAAATCATCATGTACTAGGTTTAGATCACCTCCAATTATTATGTTATCAGTTGAGTGTGTTAATTTGAGATTGTCTAAGTGTAAGCCAATTTGTTCAAGTAGGTTTCGGTTTTCTCTGCTTATGTTATAGCCATAAATGTTGATCAAGATGAATTTCAGACCATCAATGTTTATGATAAGAATCAGCCAGTGACCAAACTCATCTGCCATATGGGACACAATATGACCTTTGAAGTTATTTAGGAGGATGGCGACTCCAGCTGACCTTGAAGTGCCATGGCTAAAGTAAGCATCATCTCCCCATTGTTTAGACCAAAAACTAACATCATCAACCTTAGAATGTGTTTCCTGCAAAAAAAATTAAATTTGACTTCTTCCCTTTACAAAATAAGAAAATACTTTTTCTTTTAATCATGTCTCTTAAGCCCCTTACATTAACAGAAATTAGAGAAACGTTACTCTTTAAACTGAACATAGAGTAAAAGCAAGTAATAAAAAAAAAACAACAACAATGGATTGCTGAACTTAATACAGCAATAAAAGTTTTCTATTAGGAATCTATAATAGTAGCAAAACCCTGAGAATACTTTTGGATTCAAACTCACTTGTTTTCGGTATACAAAAACCCTGGATATTTGAGACTATGGTGAGACTCTTTGTCCATTAATGAAAGCATGGGGGCCCCGAAATACTGCTTTCAGCCCTGCCTTCCTTGCTTGTTCAACTTTCGGCCACACAGCCCTCCGTGCCTCTCTGTCTTCTTTGGTAAGGTCTTCCGCGAAGCGGATGTTGAGATCCTTGCAGACGGGGTGAAGTTTGGTGATCCGCCAGAGTTCGTCCCTGAAATGGCGTCCTGTGAATTGCATAATGATCTGACGAGGGCGGTTGGTGTTACTCGGCCCCAATCGGTGCACCGAATCTAGGATGAAATCCAACTTCTCCCTCCAGTGTGGCACAATCTTAAGGATGATATCAGAAATTATTTGTCGTGTATTTTCATCTTTTCCCTCCTGTAAGCCATTTAGTCGTAGGTTCCATCTTCTTTTATAACGCTCCAACTCTGCAACTCTTTTACTTAGCTCTGTGTTCTTCTCTGTGAGTTGTTTGACCTCGACATGCAGTTTTTGGTACTGTTCTTTACACTCTTTGATTTCGGCAGAGTTAAATTCTACTGCTTTCGCAATGTTGGCTATAGTCACCGTGTTCTGCTTTAGCTCCGTTTTGAAGTCCTGCATCATGTTTTGAAGAGTGCCAATAGCAGCCAGGATCGCTGCGTTAGAAGTGTCTTCAGCATGGGCTCCAGCAGCCACGATGTCGTCTGATCTTGGCTTTTTCTGTGTTGCTGGTGGTTTGGAAGGAGACATTAAAGCATTTTTGGTTCCTCTAGTATTAGTTTCCATACTTTCTGGACCACAGTAGTCGTGTGCTTGGAGAGCCTTCAATTTAGCACTAGCTTTTGTACTAGCCATGTTGTGATCTATCGTTCTCCAGGAGGTGCACAGGGTTATTTACACGTTTCTGATGTTTTTGATAAATACCCTACAGGATGACAGATTATAAATCAGGGTTTTGTTGAATTAAAAGTCTATTCTGTTGATTTGTAAGGGTTTCCTACTCTGAGCTATTCACAGTGCGTCTACTCTCTCCGCCATCTTGTCGCGCCCTGCGAGACGACTTTTCGCCTCGACGAGAAATATCGTCACGTTGTAATATCGCGAGACGACTTTTCGCCTCGACGAGAAATAACGTCACGTTGTAATATCGCGAGACGACTTTTTTTTTATTATTTATTTATTTTTATTTTTTTTTTATTTACAGAACATGATAAACAACATAAACAATATACAGATATATACAAAATATACCAGAAGTGTACAAAAAAATATTCCTTAATCAAAAAAGGTAACCATGAAAAACACTACAAGTCTTTTTTGTTGACAATATTCTCCAAACAGGTTCTTGAACTCCTGGAGAAAATGAATGAAATTTGGCTTTTCTTCTTATGTATGTGGAACTTCCCCAAAATAATAAAAAGTTGCACAAGAAAAATAAAATTATTATTATTATTTTCATTGTTATAATATATACATATATCAAAACTATTAAGTTTGAATATAATTTTGGTTTTCCTTCTGATAAAATTTTCCATATCCACCCAAAAGTTTTTAGAGTAAACACAATTACAAAAAAGATGGATAATAGATTATTTTTCTGTTGAGCAAAAATCGCAGGAATAATCAATATCCAAATTAAATCTCTCTAATACACCTTTAGCTGGATATATACCATGTAAAGCTTTGAATGTAACATCTTTTACTTTATTATTTAAACAATGTTTTTCACAAATATTCCAAACTTTAGTCCAGTTTATATTTCTAAATACATTGCTCCATAATTAACTTTTATGACAAGCTGTTTCGCCTATTATAATATTTCTAATATGTTTATTGGTTCAGTGTTGTTTAAGGATATTAATATCTCCTATAAAACATGCTGTTTTTAACATATATTTTCTCAGAAATATCACTTCCAAAAGCTCTTAAATGTGTAACCTGTTGAGATATTCGCGAGACGGCTTTTCACCTCGACGAGAATATCGTCACGTTGCAATATCGCGAGACCTCGTTGCACAGCCCTATTCATCATTATTATTTCCAATCCTTTTTATTGGTATTTAACAAGACAAAACATAACTGTACATTTGTTAAATCAAACAAAAAAGACCCCAAAAATACAGATTGTCTCAAGTTAAATTCCTCCTCCCAAACCTCCAAATCAACATTGAACCAATAACACGCACACCCTACATTCCACGTAGGGGAAAATAAAGACAAATAATATATATATATATATTACTTACATTTTTTATATATTTACAGGCTAAAGCAGAAAATTATTTGGTTGCATAAGCCACATATATATATATATATATACAGCTCCAAAACATATGAAGGGGACCAGCAGGAGGCTGCTTACGACGATTACAGGCATTACTCGCCAAAGTGGCCAATCGGGCATTGGTAAGATGGGCTCTGTGGAGCACCTCACAGTGCAGTAGATCACGCCTGGAACATACTGATGAGTGAACAACACTGAGAATGCCATTGTTCATCAGCAATAACACCTCCTAAGTCCTGCTCCCTAGACACTTTAAGAAAGCGGTTCTGTTGAAATGTGTATCGTCAGTTTGGTCCTACGGTGTTTTTCATTAAAGCGCGTGACGCATGTTTCGCTTTTATTCCGGCGTGTGAACCCTATAAATAGTTTTAGTGCCAGAAATGGTTGTTTTGTGGGTGATTTGCATCACTCCTGCCTGTCTGCCGTGCATGCATTGCAAGAGATGTCAAGGACGCTCGCTGAAGGATACTCCTGCAGAGATGAGCAGCAATGAGTAATGCATTATATTATAGAAGTATAAAGCAAACCAAACGTATCCGTATGAACCCCCGAGAAGCGTCTGAAGCGGACTCGGTTCACTGGAGAGCTCTACAGTCCACAACAAAAGCTCTAGTGGGAATGAATTTGAAACATATACAGTGTATGTGATCTATAAAGATGGACGTGAGATGATGTTTACCTTGCTTAAGATGAGTGTGGATGTGTTTTCAGAGAGTCTGGGATACGTGTAGGAGCTGTACGGTCCCTGCGGCGCTGCTTTAAACGCGCTGATGCCGTACGGCAGACTGGGCTCCTGCAGTCCTGAACCCGAGCGCGAGCGCTGGCGAATGGCGGGCTGAGGACTCGTCTGACTGATGTACGAAGACTTTGGCCTCTTGTCGTAGTCGTCTCGAAGTCCTGCACCGTATCCCCAGATTCCATCGGGATAGCTCATCTGCTCGCTTTGAATGGAGACTCGAGAAGGCGTTCCAAGCGGCTGTTCCCGGTAATCCTGACTGGATCCACCGAGAGACGCCCGGTAATAATCCCTACGGCCGCTCAGGGCCATTTCATCGGTGGACAGACGCATCTTGCTCTCTAGGTACGCGTGATAGTCTGGCGGCATCTTTGCGTAGTCGGAAGACTTCTGCGGCATTGCGTCGGGGTAGAACGGACTCCGGATGGGGTGACCGTTCTGTTTGAGAGAGAAGCGACAGTGTCGTCCGATCGGCCAGTCCCCCTCATGGACGCCTTTGTCCCGATACGGGTCCATAGACAAGTCCTTGCTGCTGTCCAGGTCACACGAGAAACGGCCGTAATAGTGAACGAAACCATTCTCCTCCGGCCCGCCGCCGGCCGCCGCTCGTGAAAGCGGTTTGCCGCCGGCAGTCTGGTGCGCTCCGGGTGGACTCTCCTTCCTCAGGGAGTTTGAGCGGGTCACAGAGACGCTGTCAAACTCTTCTAACAGTCCGTTGATGGAGGCATCTTCGGGTGGCCGGCTCCCGCGGACGATCGTCTACAAACACAAGGGTGAAACACGTCACACCTCCACATATAAACTCAAGAACAATGGCAGCTACATGAACACAGTGACTCTTTCCCAGAACCTAGTGAGCTACTTAAGTAGACAGTGTTTTCAGACATGGTGCAAAGGTCCTTCAAAGACAAGACTCTTTTGAAAAACTGTTCAAGCTCAGGGTCTAAACAGCTGATAGTGGTAGTAAAGAACAATAATATATTTGAGAAATTTCAGTCAGGATTTAGAGGAAACCACAGTATAAACATTTACAGTTTCTGTCATAAATGTCGTGTCCTCCTCTTCAATTATTAATTGTGGTGTTCCGCAAGGAACCCTGTTTGGGCCAATATGGTTTTCATTGAATATGTTCCCTCTTCGTTATGTGATTTAGCAACACAGCTTAAATTTTCTTTGCTATGCGGATGTTTTACAACCAATGATACTAATGGCCGAAACATCACGCAAGTACGCAAACGCAGACACGAGCACGTGGCCAACATGTGCGCACGCTGTACATATATCACGTGCACTCTTGCGTTGCTCTAGCGGTTAAAAACCTCATACCACAAGAGCGCAATAGATTGTTTAAGCATGACCACGAAACCAGTGCTGCTTTTCAAACTGTTTGGAGACCAGTTTCCTTTAGAGTTCCTTTCATTCAAAACAGCTGCCAGTGAAGCTATTAACTGATTAGGCAGCAAGTCAGCCGTGTATGTTTTCGGATGCAGCCCGGACGTGGTAGACGAGCCGATAGTTGAAGAGTGGGGAAGAGACACAGTGAAAAAATAAGTTTGTTTGAATGGACTGGTGACCAAAACTATTTGCCTTTATTTTCGAAAAGATTCAACTCAAGTTGCCGCCATGACAGTTGCTGATTGGAAGAAGGAAATGCGCTCTAGCGCCCCTTGTGGCAACGCTGAGAATGCAGCGTGTACTTTGTGGAAGTGCAGGAAAAGAACTTGAGACAATCTGTATTTTTGGGGTCTTTTTTGTTTGATTTAACAAATGTACAGTTATGTTTTGTCTTGTTAAATACTAATAAAAAAGATTGGAAATAATAATGATGAATAGGGCTGTGCCATGATATATATGAGTCATGTGATGCATGTGTTGTTGCTCAAAGACAAATCCTTTTTAGTTCATGATTTTCAATGTTGTTTTTCAATTAAACTGCTCAACGAGGTCTCAACGAGGTCCCATTCCTGCATTATTGTAAAGCTGCTTTGAAATGGTTTATTCTGAGAAGCTGTATACCAGCGGTTAGGACAGTAAGCCCCCGCAGTGGGCGTTCCATCTGAACACGCTTGTAATCGCAGCGTTTGGCAGCAGCACGCTCACGAGTTGAGATGAAATGAATTAAAGCTCGTGGCATCCCACAGGTGCAGCTTAAGAGCGTCGTGACACAATCGCCACACAAATAAAACACGGATAAATACCCAAAATGTATGAGTGACGCACACGCTGAACGGATGACCAGAAGGATCTTCCCAACCAAAGAATGTTGACATTAGAAGACACATTACCTCAGACTGCTCATACAGCAGCTTTTGTACAGTCCAGATGTGACATGTTCTTCATGCCACCTGTCATCATGCATGTATATGAGCAGTGTGAGAGCGCAGCGGCAGGCCGTACGGGGACTGTGTGCCCTTGGCCTGATTCGGCAGCTTCTCTTTGACCTCATTTAAGTTCCAGATGTTCATGACCTGAAGGAAAAGTAGCACAAATGTGCAGAAGTTCTACAGCAGCTCTCACTCAATGATCTAGAGCATGTGAAATGAGTGAAATGAGTGACTAGTCGTTCTCCGGTTCTAACTGGAACCTTTATTTCTAAGAGAGTCTGCACAGAATAGCAGAAGGAACATTTGCCAATGGGTGCAGATTACAGGCAAACTGCACATTCTACTGTCCCTCACAATGCAACGAGCTCCTGACCTTGAACAGAAAGCAGAATAAACCCGTTCAGACGCTTGAGTTCGTTGTGATTGGTCACATGTGTCGGGTGTGTAACAGAAACAGAGAACATGAAACAGTTCTGGAACTGAACTCCAGGAAATAAATCTAGTGGACGGGTCAGCCAGCATGAGCTTATATCTGCTCCATTTGGAGTGTAATGATCTTTGCAGGTACTGATTCTGCAGTTTTAAGGCCTTTGCACATCAAACGTGAATTTTCGCCACAATTAAAACATTTTATAATTTTTTTTATTATTGTTTTTTCACCCCAATTGTGTAACGTCCAATTCCCAATACGCTCTAAGTCCTCCTGAGACCGTCAATCCGCGCATCTTATCACGTGACTTGTTGAGCGTGTTACCATGGAGACGTAGCGTGTGTAGAGGCTTCACGCTATTCTCCGCAGCATCAACACACAACTCACCACACGCCCCACCGAGAGCGAGAACCACATTATAGTGACCACGAGGAGGTTACCCCATGTGACTCTACCCTCCCTAGCAACCGGGCCAATTTGGTTACCCCATGTGACTCTACCCTCCCTAGCAACCGGGCCAATTTGGTTACCCCATGTGACTCTACCCTCCCTAGCAACCGGGCCAATTTGGTTACCCCATGTGACTCTATCCTCCCTAGCAACCGGGCCAATTTGGTTACCCCATGTGACTCTACCCTCCCTAGCAACCGGGACAATCTGGTTACCCCATGTGACTCTATCCTCCCTAGCAACCGGGCCAATTTGGTTACCCCATGTGACTCTATCCTCCCTAGCAACCGGGCCAATTTGGTTACCCCATGTGACTCTACCCTCCCTAGCAACCGGGCCAATTTGGTTACCCCATGTGACTCTACCCTCCCTAGCAACCGGGCCAATTTGGTTACCCCATGTGACTCTACCCTCCCTAGCAACCGGGACAATCTGGTTACCCCATGTGACTCTATCCTCCCAAGCAACCGGGCCAATTTGGTTACCCCATGTGACTCTACCCTCCCTAGCAACCGGGACAATCTGGTTACCCCATGTGACTACCCTCCCTAGCAACCGGGCCAATTTGGTTACCCCATGTGACTCTACCCTCCCTAGCAACCGGGCCAATTTGGTTACCCCATGTGACTCTATCCTCCCTAGCAACCGGACCAATTTGGTTACCCCATGTGACTCTACCCTCCCTAGCAACCGGGACAATCTGGTTACCCCATGTGACTCTATCCTCCCTAGCAATCGGGCCAATTTGGTTACCCCATGTGACTCTATCCTCCCTAGCAACCGGGCCAATTTGGTTACCCCATGTGACTCTACCCTTCCTAGCAACCGGGCCAATTTGGTTACCCCATGTGACTCTATCCTCCCTAGCAACCGGGCCAATTTGGTTACCCCATGTGACTCTACCCTCCCTAGCAACCGGGCCGAGTGTGTGTGTGTAATTGTGTGTGTGAGTGAGTGAGTGAGTGAGTGAGTGTGTGTGTGTGTGTGTGAGTGAGTGAGTGAGTGAGTGAGTGTGTGTGTGTGTGTGTGTGTGAGTGTGTGTGTGTGTGTGTGTGTGTGTGTGTGTGTGAGTGTGTGAGTGTGTGTGTGAGTGTGTGTGTGAGTGTGTGTGTGTGTGAGTGAGTGAGTGAGTGAGTGTGTGTGTGTGTGTGTGTGTGTGTGTGTGAGAGTGTGTGTGTGTGTGATGACAGCAGATATATTTCAGCGGTGTGTATTGCAGTGATAAGCTGTAATAGATCTGGAGTATCTCAAGGTAAGTGCGGTTCAGGTGTGAGTGAGAAACGCTCTCTCTTCCTCAGATAAGCGCAGCATCAACCCTGAATTTAATGAAGCGTGTCGTTGTGCGGACGTAATTAATGACACTGCCCTTGCAGAGGGGGAACTGCGCTCAGAACAGTCGGCCAATGAAGCTGCAGTGAATCTGTACGCAGCCAATCACATCGCGCTGACATGTTTTCTGCATTGACGTCACACAAGTACAACTTCCTCTTCATGTATTGAATGCACACACACTGTTCTATATGTTATTCATTTACATGCAGCAGCAGAAACATTTCACCGTGTGTATATGTGTGACGATGTGTGTATACGTGTGTAGATGTGTGTATACGTGTGTACATGTGTGTATACATGTGTAGATGTGTGTATATGTGTGTATATGTGTGTATACGTGTGTAGATGTGTGTAGACGTGTGTATATGTGTGTAGATGTGTGTATACGTGTGTATATGTGTGTATACGTGTGTAGCTGTGTGTATACGTGTATAGATGTGTGTATGTGTGTATATGTGTGTATATGTGTGTATACGTGTGTAGATGTGTGTATACGTGTGTAGATGTGTGTATGTGTATATATGTGTGTATACGTGTGTAGATGTGTGTAGATGTGTGTATACGTGTGTATATGTGTGTATACGTGTGTAGATGTGTGTCATCATTTGTTCTGAACTGTATATACTGCAGTCATCAGTATAACATGACATGAAATATCAGTATGTTTCTGGTAAAGTTTTGTGAATCACAGCTACCGGTGTTGAACAGTAAATTAAACACATTTATAACAGTGTATATTTCAATAATGCAGTAATCTCTAAGGTTTGGGATTATAGTCTGCTTTAGGAAACTTTTCCTCATAGAACATTGAGAGAGATATGACTGAAGCACAGAGAACATCCCAATAAAAGAGTTGTGACTCCATCTGCTGGTCAATATTACACATTACACAGGCACGAGACATGATGATTTGCACACTAATAATAATAATAGTAATAATAATAATAATAATAATAATAAATATAATAAGAATAATAATAAATATAATAATAATAATAATAATAATAATAATAATTAGAGATTATTAGCCATTGGTCATTTTACGGGTCATCTAGCCTGTAAATGTTTCATTGTAACGATTGAAAGAGAAATTTGGTTAAACTGAAAGTGATACAATCAGAATCCACATGTCCAATCTGAAGTGTTGAAATAATGTCGCAGGGTCCGAGTGATAGGAGGGGTCAACAAACATTACAATTATTATTATTTATTCTTATTAAAGGAATATTCCGGGTTTAAGCTCAATCAACAGCATTTGTGTCGTAATGTTGATTACCACAAAAATCATCATTTTTACAGCAGTTTTAGGGTTTACGGCATCACGTCGTCATGGATTTGGGGAGAAAAATAAATAAATAAATAAATAACTAAATACAAATATTAAAATGAAGTTCAAGTTGTCACCCTGATGATGTAACGGTCAATCCTAACTTTAGCTTCTTATTTCAATCGTGTTTATTTTCTTGACATAATGCAAATATTGATGTTTGTCTGAGACATATTTGTGGAAGTGTGCTCTATAAAGTGTTGCAACACCGGATCATGGGTTCGATCTTGAATGACGTCTGCCTGATGCATGAATGTAAATGCATCGTGTTGTACATAACAGAAGACAAACAATCTGAGCAATGTTATTTCTGCACCAGTGAAAATACTTCCAGAAGAAGCGGAAGCATCAAGCTGAACATGTGACAAGCAACACAGACGACTGAACACTGACCACCCCTACCCGCACTGATGTTTGATGTATAGCGTCAGTGAACGGCACACCTGTCGGGACCGCTCGCCGGTGTTCCGTTCATCTGCCGCAAGTCAAGAGCGCGTGCACCTGCCGCTCCGCCTCTCATCCTTCTGTCCATCACACGCATCGCACGCGTCACACGCATCGCACGTGTCACACGCATCGCACGCGTCACACGCATCGCACGTGTCGCACACATCGCACACACACTCATCACACGCATCACACACATCGCACACATCGCACGTGTCGCACACATCGCACACACACTCATCACACGCATCACACACATCGCACACACACTCATCACACGCAAACACATCGCACACACACTCATCACACGCATCACACGCAACACATCGCACACACACTCATCACACGCATCACACACTCATCACACGCATCGCACACACACTCATCACACTCATCACACACAACGCACACACACTCATCACACGCATCACACACATCGCACACACACTCATCACACACTCATCACACGCATCACACACATCACACTCATCACACGCATCGCACACACACTCATCACACACACTCATCACACGCATCGCACACATACTCATCACACGCACACACACTCATCACACGCATCACACACTCATCACACTCATCACACGCACACACACTCATCACACGCATCACACGCATCACACACACACTCATAACACACATCGCACACACACTCATTACATGCATCACACACTCATCACACGCATCACACGCATCACACACTCATCACACTCATCACACGGACACACACTCATCACACGCATCACACGCATCACACACTTCACACGCATCACACACTCATCACACACACTCATCACATGCATCACACACTCATCACACACATCGCACACACACTCATCACACGCACACACACTCATCACACGCATCACACTCATCACACGCATCACACACTCATCACACACATCGCACACACTCATCACACGCACACACACTCATCACACGCATCACACGCATCACACACTCATCACACACATCGCACACACACTCATCACACGCACACACACTCATCACACGCATCACACTCATCACACACATCACACACTCATCACACACATCGCACACACTCATCACACGCACACACACTCATCACACGCATCACACACTCATCACACACATCGCACACACACTCATCACACGCATCACACTCATCACACGCATCACACACTCATCACACACATCGCACACACTCATCACACGCACACACATCGCACACACACTCATCACACGCATCACACGCATCACACACTCATCACACTCACACTCATCACACGCATCACACACATCGCACACACACTCATCACACGCATCACACACATCGCACACACACTCATCACACGCACACACATCGCACACACACTCATCACACGCATCACACGCATCACACACTCATCACACGCATCGCACACACACTCATCACACGCATCACACACATCGTACACACAGTCATCACACGCATCACACACATTGCACACACACTCATCACACGCATCACACACTCATCACACGCATCACACGCATCACACACTCATCACACACATCGCACACACACTCATCACATGCATCACACGCATCACACACTCATCACACTCATCGCACACACACTCATCACACGCACACACACTCATCACACGCACACACACTCATCACACGCATCACACGCATCACACACTCATCACACGCATCACACACTCATCACACGCATCACACGCATCACACACTCATCACACTCATCACACGGACACACACTCATCACACGCATCACGTGCATCACACACTCATCACACTCATCACACGCATCACACACTCATCACACACATTGCACACACATCACACACATCGCACACACACATCGCACACACACTCATCACACGCACACACACTCATCACACGCATCACACACTCATCACACGCATCACACACTCATCACACTCATCACACACTCATCACACACACACTCATCGCACGCATCGCACACATCGCACACACACTCATCACACGCATCACACGCATCACAC
>JAVLUX010000022.1:327500-330000 GCA_032164185.1 Moxostoma hubbsi
CACACTCAATCACTCTCATTCTCACACACACACACACACACACTCTCACATATACTCTCACACACACACACACATACACACACATGCACGCACACACTTACACACACACACACAAACACACACTCACACACACATAGCCGCTGCACCTCCTCTCTGTATGCTGACTGGTCGAGTCCTCCTTCAACATGCCCACCTCACGAGTCCTCCACCATCATGCCCACCACACGAGTCCTCCTTCATCATGCCCACCTCACGAGTCCTCCACCATCATGCCCACCACACGAGTCCTCCTTCAACATGCCCACCACACGAGTCCTCCTTCAACATGCCCACCACACGAGTCCTCCTTCAACATGCCCACCACACGAGTCCTCCTCCAACATGCCCACCACACGAGTCCTCCTCCATCATGCCCACCACACGAGTCCTCCTTCAACATGCCCACCACACGAGTCCTCCTCCAACATGCCCACCACACGAGTCCTCCTCCATCATGCGCACACACGAGTCCTCCTTCAACATGCCCACCACACGAGTCCTCCTTCAACATGCCCACCACACGAGTCCTCCTCCAACATGCCCACCACACGAGTCCTCCTCCATCATGCCCACCACACGAGTCCTCCTTCAACATGCCCACCACACGAGTCCTCCTCCAACATGCCCACCACACGAGTCCTCCTCCAACATGCCCACCACACGAGTCTTCCTTCAACATGCCCACCACACGAGTCCTCCTCCAACATGCCCACCTCACGAGTCCTCCTTCAACATGCCCACCTCACGAGTCCTCCTTCAACATGCCCACCTCACGAGTCTTCCTTCAACATGCCCACCTCACGAGTCCTCCTTCAACATGCCCACCTCACGAGTCTTCCTTCAACATGCCCACCACACGAGTCCTCCTCCAACATGCCCACCTCACGAGTCCTCCTCCAACATGCCCACCTCACGAGTCCTCCTCCAGAACTACTGATGAATGCAGCGGCGCTATGACTGGGACTCCGACAGGTAAGGTTAATGTTTATCAAACAAACCACCAAATGAAATCGTTTAACTTGTAGCAGTACCTGCTTGTGTACATGTTAATGTTTCTGTGCGCGGTGACATGGTGCTATAAACTGGGACTTGCGTAACGTTAGATATTGTTTGGATGTATGGCGATAGTTAGCTAGCTCAATCCATGCTAATAATGCTTTAAGGTTGACAGTAACTGATCAAGTTTAACGTACATTAAACTAGTGATCTTGTTAAACTGTACTTATCCTTCGGGTCGGCCGAATCAACAGTTTAACTTTCTTGTTTTTCCTCTTCACATTAATGTTATAACCTCTGCCCCTGCCCGCCCTGGCATGAGGAGACCAGAAGGTTCAGGAGAGAGTCTTTGAGTCTGTAAAAACATAAAACCAAAGTTTTATTTGAGGTAATGTTTGTAATCTTGTTAAAACAGATTTCCTAAAATTGGTATCAAAAAAAGTAACGTTTAGGAACCGGTATCGAAGTCAAGATATCGGTTTCGGTATCAATTAACGATTCCCAGCCCTAGTGAGACGTTCCCAGAGAAAACCGTTG
Source organism: Moxostoma hubbsi (assembly GCA_032164185.1). Classification (NCBI taxonomy): domain Eukaryota; kingdom Metazoa; phylum Chordata; class Actinopteri; order Cypriniformes; family Catostomidae; genus Moxostoma; species Moxostoma hubbsi. The sequence continues at coordinate 329,073 of JAVLUX010000022.1, forward strand.
CTACAGCGATCGACCATCAGCGCTATCCACAGTAGCTCTCATCACACTGAAGAATATCTTTGGATCTCCAAATCATATGACATCGAGTTTATATTCAACTAATCAAGACCTTTGATTGTTGTAATCGCAAATTTGGGATTTTTTCAAATCTGATAAAGTATTAATTTATCAGCCAATTTAAAAGCAATATTTTAGAATTGGTCATATGAGCTACATTCATTGTAAAGATAAGAGTGTAAGCTTTAAAACGACACCGAATTTGTGCAATTTGTACCATTATATTATTTACCATGATCATCGCCCCCTAGAGGTCCTGATGCCGAGTCGCTGCCGAGTCGCTCCGGGTTTACGAGGTTAAACTGTATTCTGCATTAACTTCATTGAAATATCACGAAAATAGTATAATATTGCAATATTTTATGAAATCGAAACCCTTTTTTGTAAGAAGTTGGCTCGTACAAATGCATTCTGTTTTTGATAACAAAAGTGCAACTCCTGTGACAGACATGAGGTCAAATATGATCTAACGTTGATATGAACGAAACCAGCACGGAAGATCTAACGGGAAGAACGGGACCCCGTCTCCACCACCACAGCGTATTGGCTAATGTGGCGGCTCATTTTAGCTTATCACGGCGCATTCGGCCCGCTCGGTTCTCCCCTGATCGGCCCCAAAGTGCGTCGGCCCACCGGGAAAATGCCCGGTATGCCAGATTACAAGTCCAGCCCTGGTCAAAATGAATTATGATGTCTTTGCAAAAATGCCATAAAACGTTTGAAGTATTTTTATTCTGACTATTGAACACACTGTATCACTGACCGTATGTGCTATAATAACTGAAGAGGTTTATCACATGTGTGATGGAAGTTTTCATTTATAAATACCCCATTTCTCACGCTTCAAACACGTGAGGATGTGTCATAATCA
>JAVLUX010000022.1:335000-417500 GCA_032164185.1 Moxostoma hubbsi
CATTTCCTGTTCCTCTCCTCTTCCATTTCCTGTTCCTCTCATCTTCCATTTCCTGTTCCTCTCATCTTCTATTTCCTGTTCCTCTCCTCTTCTATTTCCTGTTCCTCTCCTCTTCCATTTCCTGTTCCTCTCATCTTCTATTTCCTGTTCCTCTCATCTTCTATTCTCATCTTCTATTTCCTGTTCCTCTCATCTTCTATTTCCTGTTCCTCTCCTCTTCTATTTCCTGTTCCTCTCATCTCGCTCTTCTATTTCCTGTTCCTCTCCTCTTCTATTTCCTGTTCCTCTCATCTCGCTCTTTTATTTCCTGTTCCTCTCATCTCGCTCTTCTATTTCCTGTTCCTCTCATCTCACTCTTCTATTTCCTGTTCCTCTCCTCTTCTATTTCCTGTTCCTCTCATCTCGCTCTTCTATTTCCTGTTTCTCTCGTCTTCTATTTCCTGTTCCTCTCATCTCGCTCTTCTATTTCCTGTTCCTCTCCTCTTCTATTTCCTGTTCCTCTCATCTCGCTCTTCTATTTCCTGTTCCTCTCCTCTTCTATTTCCTGTTCCTCTCCTCTTCTATTTCCTGTTCCTCTCATCTTCTATTTCCTGTTCCTCTCATCTCGCTCTTCCATTTCCTGTTCCTCTCATCTGCCTCTTCCATTTCCTGTTCCTCTCATCTCGCTCTTCTATTTCCTGTTCCTCTCATCTCGCTCTTCCATTTCCTGTTCCTCTCATCTCACTCTTCCATTTCCTGTTCCTCTCATCTCACTCTTCTATTTCCTGTTCTTCTCATCTCGCTCTTCTATTTCCTGTTCCTCTCATCTCACTCTTCCATTTCCTTTTCCTCTCATCTCACTCTTCTATTTCCTGTTCCTCTCATCCTGCTGTTCTATTTCTTTCCTGTTTCTCTGTGATTATCTCATCATCAGTGCTATAATCACACTCTCTATCTCTTCTTCTCTTTCACTGAGCATGCCTCTATTTTTACTGTGGTATAATTGCATACAACCCATCTGCTGTGGTTAAGTCGAGTGCAGCACGTCAAGACTCATTTTGCTCATGGTGTTTGGCCTACATACTGCACGCATGCACATACTCATGAAAACACACACACACACACACACACACACACACACACTCCGCTGAATCACATATAGATACACACTCATCCGGTTATGCACATCATCAGATCATCAGTGATAAACACATGATGCTATAATCATGCCCATCTTCTGGTTCTTCTGCAGCATTTAAGAATATAAACATATATAAGATATATGTGATATGACTCCTGACCGTTGAATTTAGTCTCTCATCTCAATTATTCATGATTTGGTGATTTTTTAGAGATCTATCATGAATTATATATATATATTTTTAATTATTAATTTGCGAGATTTTATAAGCAATACAGATCCAAATAACTCAAATATCACCTGCATATGAGATTTATGATGCTTCAGTGATGACGATAGTTCAACAGCATCTACAGTAGCTGGAAAATAACCTTTTAAATGCTGTCCGAAAATTATTCAAAACAACAAAAAATCGTGCAGACGAAAACATGCAAAAGAAGCAGAGCAATATGATCCAGCATAGTTGCACACATTTCTCTGTTACTTTATTATGTGATGCATTAATAGATGTTCAGTTTATCTGCAGCATTAAATCACAGAAAAGTGCTTGCAAGTCTTCATCCATTTGGGCTGTTGTCCTTAATTAACATGCCAGAAAACTAGAACTTCTGGTCCTGAAACACCGTTGGTCTGGTCTGTGCTAAACACTCTATCAGGCCAATCAATTAACTTTGAACTCCTTCCTTTAAGCTTCTTTCAGTGTTTTTAATGTGTATGAATCGACTTTAAGAGTTTGTCATTCTCCAGATTTGTTTCACAGAACAACGTGAACAGAACTGCTGGTACCAAAACCACCAGAACTCAACACAAGAGCTGTTACGAGAGCTTTTCATTTCTGTTGACTTCTGAGTGCACATCTGGTTACTGCATCACTGCTTTAATGAAGGACAACATCTGCATATACACACATAAGAGTTTATTTACAGAGTGCAAACATGCATGTCAACATGTGACTCTCAATTATGTGATCTATTATAAAATATTTATTACATAAAAAACAACGAGCAATGACAGTTTTTAAATGAATATCACGTGTCATGAGAAACATAAGCTGATATGATACAAATAATGCTGATGTTGAGTTGTTTCTAAACAACATCTGTAAATAAATAAGTGAGAATACAAAAAGTCAAAGTCTGAATGTGTCCTTCGATGTTAAACACACACACACACACACACGCACACACGCGCACACACACACACTCTCTCTCTCTCACACACACACACACGCACGCACGCACGCACGCGCACAAGTGCACACACACACGCACGTGCACAAGTGCACACACGCACACACTCACTCACACACTCACACACTCACTCACTCACTCACTCACTCACACACACACACACACACACACACACACACACACACACACACTCACTCACACACTCACACACTCTCACTCACTCACTCACACACACACACCCACACACACACACACACTCACTCACTCACTCACACAGTCACTCACTCACACACACACACACACACACACACACACACACTCACACACACTCTCACTCACTCACACAGTCACTCTCTCACACAGTCACTCACACACACACACACACACACACACACACACACACGCACTCACACACACACACACACACACACACACACACACACACACACACTCACTCACTCACAGTCACTCTCTCACACAGTCACTCACACACACACACACACACACACACACACACTCACACACACTCACACACACACACACACACACTCACACACAAATAATCCTGCTTCCTCATTGGATAAAGAAGTGATGAGATAGAATCAGATTATAATAATCAGTCATGAGTGTTTAAAGGGGTTGTTTGTCATGAGTCAGGTTTTTCTTCCCTGTTTATTCACACACACACACACACACTCACACACTCACACACTCTCTCTCTCACACACACACCTTATTTTGCTCATTATGGAATTACTCTCTCTTTCTCTTCTGCTCCGTTCCGCTAACCTCTCTACCCACACCTGTTAGTCATTGCAATCAGCTCTAACGCTGATTTGCTTTGACACCTGTCTCTACTTTTCCCTAAGTGTTCACCCTATATCTGATGTTTGTTCTGGTAGATTCTTGTCGGATTATTGTTGCATGTCACACGTTACATCTCCAGCGACCGTCTTGTCTGTACTGTTTAGTGCTTACCCTTTCTTGTCTCGTTTATCTGGAACAGTCAAGCTTCAAGTTTATGTCCGTGCCCTGCTGCTGCTGCTGCATGTGAACCTCTTCGATTCTATTCCTGACTGAGTCTGCAAACTTCTGCTCTCCAAATCAGCTCCAAGGGAGTCCTGACCTGTTGCTCTTCGTGACAGGAGTCTGCTCTACATTTTGTGTTATTTTCTCCAGCTCTGTGTGCTATAACGACAGACTGCCTTTGTTCATTATTACTTAATTAAAGACTGTTTTGGATCGTTCATTTATCGTTGTGACAGAATAATGCGACCCAGCACATGGATCCAGCAGATGAGATGCCCGTCCGGGCGGCGGTCGAAATCCAAGGAACTATGCTCGGCAGACACGAGGAGGAGCTGGCCGTCGCTCATCAGGCTGTGAAGAGTCTTGCTGCTCAAGTAGCTGATTTGTCTGCTCGTGTACTTCATCTTCACCAGGAATCTTCAAATCAAAATCAAATCAAATCACTTTATTGTCACACTACTGTGTACACGAGTGCAACAGCAGGTGAAATTCTTGTGTGCAGTTCCGAGCAACATAGCAGTAATGACAGTGACGAGACATAAACCACTTTACAATAAACAACATATTACACAAAACAATTTACATAAACTTACACAACAATTTACATAACAAATGTACACAATACACACAATGTAGAATACACACACTAGAGAAGGGTATAAATATATATATATATATACACTGACTGAATTGGGAGCGAGAATATATTGACAGAATGAGGATTAATAAAGTGCAGTGCTGATTGTAGATCGTGAGAGATCATGTGTTCAAAAGTCTTATTGCTTGTGGGAAGAAGCTGTCATGTAGTCGGGTGGTGCGGGTCCTGATGCTGCGATACCGCCTGCCTGATGGAAGCAGTGAGAGCAGCCCATGACTCGGGTGGCTGGAGTCTTTGATAATCCTCCGAGCTTTCTTCCATGTCTCACGACCGACACCTGCTTCCTGAGCTGCGAATCAACAATCCTTCCTGTTATGCTGGTGAGCCCACTGAGTGCAAAGCTTTTCTCATTCAATGTGAGGTTGTCTTTTCTCTTCAGCCCCAGACGTATGTGGAGGATCGAGCTCGCATTGCATATGTTCTCTCTCTCCTCACGGGATGTGCACGTGAGTGGGGAACGTCGGTTTGGGAGGCACGATCTGAATGCTGCAGCAAGTATGGGTCTTTTAAGGATGAGATGATTAAGGTCTTTGATAGATCTGTCTTCGGCAGTGAGGCTTCACGTCTTCTTGCTGTTCTACGTCAAGACAGAAGATCTGTGCCCGACTTCGCTATTGAGTTCCGGACACTAGCAACTACAAGTGAGTGGAATGAGCCTGCACTAATCGCGCGCTTTCTTGAGGGGTTGAATTTAGATCTTAAGGAGGAGATTTACGCACGGGGGCCGCCTACTCAGCTCGATCAGCTCATCGATCTGGCCATCCGCCTACACAAGTGTTTCGAGCAGAGGCGACGTGTTCGTGTTGATACCTTTTCTTCTGCTACTGCCCCCGTTCTGAACCAGCCTGATGCTGAACCCATGCAGGTTGGGAGTGTGCGCATCTCCCCGGAGGAACGGCAACGGCGAATAATTAACAGTCTCTGTCTCTACTGTGGCTCGGCGGGTCACTTTGTTTCATCCTGCAGTTTAAAAGCCAAAGCTCGCCAGTAGACAGAGGAGTTCTGGTGAGCGCTTCAGTCATCTCCTCATCACCCAGGTCTCGGACCACGATCTCTGCTGTTCTCCGTCGGGCTGGTTTCTCTGCTGCTGGTCTTGCTCTCATCGACTCGGGTGCTGAGGGCAATTTTATCGATGAGAGGTGGGCTCATGAACACAACATTCCTTTGGTCGATTTGAGTGAAACTGCCTCCGTCTTTGCCCTGGATGGCAGAGAGCTCACTTCAGTTCATCGTATCACCAGTCCGGTTAGTCTTACTGTTTCCGGCAATCATCAAGAGACAATTTCTTTTTATGTTTCTCAGTCTCCCTTTACCCCCATTGTGTTAGGACATCCCTAGCTTATTCAACATAATCCTCAGATTGACTGGGTTAAGGGGTCTATTCATTCATGGAATTTATCTTGTCATGTAAATTGTCTGGTATCTGCTGTCTCTCTCGTGTCTTCTGTTTCTGTGTTTCAGGAAGAACCTGATGATTTGTCTGGGGTCCCGGAGGAGTACCATGATCTGCGGGCGGTTTTCAGCCGTTCCCGGGCGGTTTCGTTACCGCCTCACCGTCCGTACGACTGCTCTATCGAACTCCTACCTGATACCATGCCTCCTCGCGGTAGGTTGTACTCGCTTTCGGCGCCCGAACGAGAGGCTTTAGAAAGGTATCTCACAGAGTCTCTCGACGGGGGGATCGTTGTTCTGTCTTCGTCTCCCGCCGGTGCTGGTTTTTTCTTTGTAAAGAAGAAGGATGGGTCTTTGCATCCTTGTATCGATTATCGAGGGCTGAACGACATAACAGTCAAGAACCGTTATCCCTTGCCTCTTATGTCGTCAGCTTTTGAGATCCTACAGGGCGCAAAGATATTTACAAAGTTAGACTTGTGCAACGCTTACCATTTGGTGCGTATCAAGGAGGGAGACGAGTGGAAGACCGTGTTCAACACTCCTGTAGGACATTTTGAATATCGGGTTTTACCTTTCGGTCTGGTCAACGCCCCCGCTGTATTTCAAGCCTTAGTCAACGATGTCTTGAGAGACATGCTGAACATTTTTGTTTTCGTTTACTTGGATGACATCTTAATTTTCTCACCATCCCTCCAGGTACACGTTCAACACGTTCGCCGTGTCCTGCAGCGTTTATTAGAGAATCGCCTATTCGTTAAGGCTGAAAAATGCGTCTTTCACGCTCAATCGGTTACTTTTCTCGGCTCGGTTGTTTCAGCGGAGGGGATTAGTATGGATCCTGACAAGGTTCGAGCAGTTCTCGATTGGGCTGTTCCCGATTCTCGAGTCGCACTCCAACGATTTTTGGGGTTTGCTAATTTTTACCGGCACATTATTCATAACTTTAGCCAGGTTGCCGCTCCTCTTACCGCCCTCACCTCGTCTAAAACCAGGCTTGCTTGGTCAGAGGCTGCTCAGGATGCGTTTGATCGTCTCAAGAGACTCTTTACCTCTGCGCCCATCCTGATCACTCCTGATCCTGAACGTCAGTTTATCGTTGAGGTCGATGCCTCCGACATTGGGGTAGGAGCTGTCTTGTCGCAACGTTCTTCCCAGGATGACAAGGTTCATCCGTGCACTTTTTACTCCCACCGTCTTTCGCCCGCGGAGCGCAACTACGACGTTGGTAACCGTGAACTCCTGGCAATCCATCTGGCGCTTGGTGAGTGGCGACACTGTGTTTTGTTGCTGCATGTTATATTTGCGCTCAGACCAAATCTAGTAACGATCCTCCGGCGGGTTTTCTCAGACCTCTTCCCATTCCCTCGCGTCCCTGGTCTCATATCGCGTTGGACTTTGTTACCGGGCTTCCTCTTTCGGCTGGTAATACGGTCCTTCTCACCGTCGTGGACCGTTTTTCTAAGGCTGCGCATTTTATTCCGCTCCCTAAATTACCGCAGCTCAGGAAACCGCCCAGATTATGGTGGATCACGTATTCAAGATCCATGGTCTTCCTTCGGACATTGTGTCTGACAGAGGTCCGCAATTCACCTCTGTGTTCTGGAGGGAATTCTGTCGTCAGATAGGGGCTTCCCTCCAGTCTGTCTTCAGGATTCCATCCACAGACCAATGGGCAAGCCGAAAGGACCAATCAGATTCTTGGTCGCATGCTGCGTAGTCTCACCTCTCAGAGTCCCGTGTCATGGTGCAATCAGTTACCCTGGGCCGAATATGCCCATAATTCTCTCCCATCGTCTGCTACTGGGTTATCTCCATTTGAGGGTTGCCTCGGTTACCAGCCGCCTGTGTTTTCTTCACAAGAGTCTCAGGCCTCAGTTCTGTCCGTCGAGGCTTTCATTCAGAGGTGTAAACGTACTTGGAGGAGGGTGAGATCTGCCTTATGCCAAACTAGGGAACGTACTCGTCGAGCCGCCAATCGCCGCAGAGTTAAACCTCACAGATATGTTTGCGGTCAGAAGGTGTGGTTATCCACCCGCAATTTACCTGTTCAAGAGACGTCTCGCAAGCTCATGCCTCGTTTTATTGGGCCCTTTACTATTGTCAAGGTCATCAGTCCAGTCGCTGTTAAGCTTAGACTGTCCGGTCAGATGCGCCGTGTCCATCCGGTCTTTCATGTGTCTTGCGTTAAGCCCGTTATTCGTGCGCCCGCCCGCCCCTCTCTTCCTCCTCCTCCTATTGAGGAGGGGTCCTCTATCTACAGAGTCCGCAGGCTCCTGGATGTTCGTCCTCGGGGGCGTGGTCACCAGTTTTTGGTGGACTGGGAGGGGTACGGTCCTGAGGAGAGGCGATGGATTCCGGCCCGGGACGTCCTGGACCGTTCAGTGATTGATGACTTCTACCGGTCCCGTCAGGCTCCTTCCTCGAGCGCCTAGAGGCGCTCGTTGGGGGGGGGGGGGGGGGGGTACTGTCATGAGTCAGGTTTTTCTTCCCTGTTTATTCTCACACACACACACTCACACACTCTCTCTCTCTCTCTCTCTCTCACACACACACCTTATTTTGCTCATTATGGAATTACTCTCTCTTTCTCTTCTGCTCCGTTCCGCTAACCTCTCTACCCACACCTGTTAGTCATTGCAATCAGCTCTAACGCTGATTTGCTTTGACACCTGTCTCTACTTTTCCCTAAGTGTTCACCCTATATCTGATGTTTGTTCTGGTAGATTCTTGTCGGATTATTGTTGCATGTCACACGTTACATCTCCAGCGACCGTCTTGTCTGTACTGTTTAGTGCTTACCCTTTCTTGTCTCGTTTATCTGGAACAGTCAAGCTTCAAGTTTATGTCCGTGCCCTGCTGCTGCTGCTGCATGTGAACCTCTTCGATTCTATTCCTGACTGAGTCTGCAAACTTCTGCTCTCCAAATCAGCTCCAAGGGAGTCCTGACCTGTTGCTCTTCGTGACAGGAGTCTGCTCTACATTTTGTGTTATTTTCTCCAGCTCTGTGTGCTATAACGACAGACTGCCTTTGTTCATTATTACTTAATTAAAGACTGTTATTTCTGTTATCTCTGCTTTTGGATCGTTCATTTATCGTTGTGACATTGTTACTCCACATGACTGTTAAATGCTTGATGAAAGTTTTATAAATATGAATCAAATGTAAAACAAAATTGTTTCATTTCTCTTTTTATATTAAGAAACAATAATAAAATATTATTCCGCATGACTTCAAACAACTCCAGAGCCTCTTTTACACCACATGACAAGTTTGACTTTATAAAAATATCAAAATGACTTTGAAGATGTTCATGACAGTTGAGATGTTCCAGTCATTGTTGTGAACTTTTATATGTATTTTTAATATTTCACAAATCTGGAGAAATCAAACGAGCATCACGTCATCGACCTACTTCACAATTCCCAAAACACAAGCTGCATTACGATGTGTTTCCCATTTCCCGAGCAGACTAACAGCATGATCAGATGAACACATGACAGTCGTATCGACGTCTCTCAGAGTCGTTGCTATTTCAAGCACAAAAATGCCTGATCGATTGACCGGCTGCGCTTATTAAACACTGCTGCTGTTCTAATGATTCTTTAATAGTTTTTATATAAATACAATAAAGCATGTTTTCTGTTGCTCTGATGCATTATAACTGTTTAACAAGTGTTGTTTTTCTCTCTTCTGAAGGATCCAGATCAAGTCTTCACATGAAAGAGGAAGCGTTGTGAGCAGCAACATTTTATTACACATTTGGACCCTTTTTTAAACTTGAGTGTGTCACTATAAACTGCCACTATAGTTGATATAATCAGTTCTATTGAACAGATGGACCAGGATGTTCCTTCAAATGTGACTTTTCTACATCGACAGAATTTTATATTTTTATTGAACAATTCCTTTGATATCATACTTTAGCTGCAAAAACATTATTATAAAAGCAAAAATATGACACACACGCACACACATACACACACACATGCACACACACACACATGCATACACACACATACACACACACACACACACACATGCACACACACACACACATGCACACACACACACACACATGCGCATACACACACACATGCACACACACACGCACACGCATACACACACACACACACTCACACATACACACACACACACGCACAAAAACACACACCCACTCACACATACACACACACGCACGCACACACACGCACGCATACACACACATGCACACACACACACACTCACATGTACACACAAACACACACGCACACACACACGCATACACACACGCGCATACACACACGCGCATACACACACACACACATGCATACACACACACATGCGCATACACACACACGCGCATACACACACACGCGCATACACACACACGTGCATACACACACAAATGCACACACACACACACAAATGCACACACACACACAAATGCACACACACGCGCATACACACACACACATGCATACACACACACATGCACACACACACACGCGCATACACACACACACACACATACACATGCATACACACACATGCACACACACACACACACACGCGCATACACACACACACACACACTCCTCTGCAAACATAATTTCTCCTCATTCACTCATCACGCGCTCGTGCATTAACAGCGTCGATGAATGCGCGTTCAGCACCAGGGACAGCGGCGCGCGACGCGCTCAGGCCCCGATATGAACATGTCATGTACATCTGATTATTCCTCGATTGTTTTGGAGAGTGAATATGAATGTGTGAGTGTCTGTCAGTGCTGCTGAAGTGTGTAAATGCACATAAGAGAGTTGCAGCTCTGCTGTCATGCATTACGCTGCATTATAAGCGCCACACAGCATCCAATCACACGATGGCTTGTTGCTAGGAAAGAAGCAAATGATGAATGACCTACCGATTCCCGGTGGGCAGCTCCTCACATGTCCTGTCCGTGATGTGCTCCACTTCTCTGGGAATGTTGTGGAGGAATAATGTTATGTTGTCGTCCGCGCCATGTTATTATCAGCGCCCGCGAGCCGCTGGATTGATGCTGGAGAACGCGCGCTACATCCGGTCTGTTGGAGAATCACAGCACCTGAGAGCCGAACGCGAAAACCGACGAATCCTACTATGGAGAAGGCTTCCTTCTTAATATTCATGAGCCAAGCGCTCGCTATTGGAAGGCGAACACGCAACGCCACGAACAGCTATTTAATATTTATTACCTTTAATCGCTGTTGGACGGTTAAAGCGCTTCGTCAGCAACAACTAATTAATATTCACGATAAGACTTTGCCATTGGAGGTAAATAACACATGTCGATGTTATCAATATATTACAAGTTGTGCGTTGAAAATGTGCAAAAAATAATCGTGAATCATTTACGTTCTGTGTCAGTTTTTCAAGTAGAGAGGATGATAATGTCATCATCGTGGTCCAATGAAAGTGATTTTGTTTTGGTACCACATTGGAGGGTAACAACACAGCGTTCATAATAACTAATCAATATTCATGAGCTAAACCTTCATCACCCAATTAGCTGCAGCAAAGCATCGTAAATGGCATTATATAATTAGTATTTACGGATTAAGCCTTCTCCATAGGACGGTTACCATGCCATGTGGGCAACCCCTAATTAATGTTCATGAGCTAAGCCTTGCCATGTGCTACACATGGTGGAATTAGTGATTTTGTGAAACGTCAATAAGCGGAAGTCTTAAATAAATAAAATACATTTTTAAAAACTTCCCGACTGGTCAGATAAGCTTCGCTAAGGGGTAAAAGCTTTATCCGAAGTTATCTAGTCATCCTGGCGACAGTGCAGAGTCTCAGATCATCGATAAAAACGTTGATACATTTCAACAGCTGGACAGAAATATTAGTATATTAATATATAATATTAGCAGACTGGGTTGCGTTTGGTAACGTGTAGTTGTTACACAGTGGCGGACAGACGCGTTGATAAGTAACAGCACGACCCAGTCAGTGATTACGCGGACAACAATACATGACGGAGGCATTACGTGCTTACGTCAGCGTCCAGAGACTGACGTCAATGATGTCATACAGAAGAGTTGTTCAGCCGTTTGTCTCCATGGGTTTCACAATTTTACAGTTGGGTTTTTCAGCTGTATGTGTAAAATAAGGTCTGTGTTAAACATTACTTAAAGATATTTTAACGTTTAGTTCTGCAACATAATTTACACACTCTACCTCAAAAGTGAAATCTGAAGCTACCGTGATTAAAAAAATGCTATTCAATACAGCATATTTTTAATTTTATTTTTTTGAGGTATGACTGTGTGTACTTTATGTTGTAGAACAAAACATCCAAGTATCTTGTAATGAATTAAAATAGTTTTCGGACTACAACCTGCATGTTTGTGTTGTACTGTAGGGCCAGTGGTGGCTCAGCGGTTAAGGCTCTGGGTTACTGTCAAGACACCACTGTTGGGCCCTTGAGCAAGGCCCTTGACCCCATCTGCTCCAGGGGCGCTGTTCATGGCTGACCCTGCGCTCTGACCCCACCTTAGTTGGGATATGCGAAGATAACTCCATTTCATTGGCTCTGTACCTGTACCTGCACAATGACTATAAAGTTGAATCTAAAAAAAAAAATACTAAAAAAACTTTGTATTGTAAAATCTTGTTTTAATCTTATTTCCCCCTTATAATGTAGAATAATCAATATTTGTGTTTTATTTATATTATGTACTGTATGTATCAACTCTGTCCTACATTTTGTCATTTTCTTTACATGGAAACCATGTGGATATGGTATTATTATTGTTCAGCACTTTAATAAAGATATAATTATACTTTATGCAATGTGCATATTTGTGGACAGGGTTACTTTTTAAACACATCCCACCACAGATTACAGAATACATGCTGCAAAATGTACTTTGTAACGTATTCCGTTAGATTACTTAAGGTCAGTAATGTAGTCTAAATACTTATGATTACTTCTTCAGCATTGGTAGATTTGGTTCATCAGTTCTCTAGGTATTTACAGCTGCACCACCTGCTCTGTATTGTTTGGGAATGTATTGGGAGTAGCACATTCCCCCCTATAGCTGCAGATACTCTGGGAGGGGTGATTACTGCATTTGGAAAAGGTCATGAGGCATCAGTGTATTACTCCCTACTAATTCAGAGTCTGGAGCTTTAACCTTTATCAAGAGATTATGGTAGAAAGATTTAAACTTGGTACTGGAGGAAGGAGTGTGGGCTAGGATTCTAAAAAAATGTCAAGTCCATATCTAGAGATGCAAAGGTTCTCCTTATGCAATTTAAGATTTTACACAGATTCTGCTGCACCCCCTCTAGATTGTATAGACTTGGTCTTAAAGACACACCCACCTGCTGGCAATGGCAATCAGAAGATGGACACAACCCATGTTTTTTGGGGGTGTGTTAAGATCCGAGAATTTTGGCTGAAGGTGCAGAGTTTTACGTTAAATTTTAGGCCCTCAAATTTCATTCTGCCTCAGACTCTGTATTTTGGGCAATGGGCCAGTCATAAATTTGGGGGATAAACACATACAAAATTGGGTTCTGACCAGTATTATGATTGGAAGGCAGATTATTTTAAGGGGATGGAGCGCCCTCATTTCTGGAGTGGTGTGCGGAGAAGGGAAGGGTGGATGCTTTCATTGAGATTAAGCAGAAGGCTGAGCGTTTGGAATTTGTTTGATAAGGAGAAAAATATTTCATGGTTTTTAGGAGAGCAATGTTTAGTTTGAATTAGGATTATACTTTTTGTGTGTGTATTCGGTTTGCGACCACAGTGGTGTTTGTTGCAATACACAGCTTAGTACATTTATCCAACATCCCACACCTCTTCCGCCATTACATTACCTTGCTATATTGTCCAATTCTGTATTTCTATACACGTTTAAGGTGTTGGTTTTAACAATTTACTAGTCCAAAAACAATTTCAATTAGTTATGGTAACAAATAGGGTGGCAACATGGTCTACTTCCCAGTTCGGAGCACGTATTGGCACATTTAATATGGTCATGGTATTGCTTGCAGCCTCGGTGATTTTTGCAGTTACGACACACCTCATTAAAACAGCTTAGACTGTTGTTGGAGTCTGGTAACTTTATTAAATTTACATGAAGAAAATGCCCCCACTGGAAACGACAGTCTTTTCAATGTTCTCACCAACATCCCTTTCTGGAATACAAGAGAAGGCAGAGGTTAAAAGCAATGTACAAGCTACAAAAAGACAAACCACAGTGAAGTAATACACCTACTTTGCCTGGTGCAGCTCTGCTCACAGGAGCCAGTGGAAGAGGGATGGCACACTGATGTACTACAGTGGATGAAGACCTGAGCAAGAAGGGGAATTAACCATAGCATTCATAAGAGCCATTAGGAGGAGTTTCTGGGTGTTAAAAGTTGGATGGTAATCATACCATTCCCTGCAGTGGAGCTAGTGATGCTGGATCCACAAACGTGAACATCTTCACAATAAAGCGCTTGTAGTGGGTCGGGAACTGAAGACCAGAGGAGCCATCCACAGGAACCAGTGTGGTGAGGTAACGATCATCCTGGTAAGGGCATCTGGAAGGCACAGTAACAGTCAGGACTAGCTCAAAACAGACCAATGACACAAATGCTGGGGTTATACTCACCCATTAACTAGAAGGTCCCACTGAGGTAGGCTGAGGGAATCAGGGGATGATGTTGCCCAGCAATGTCCCAGCATCAGGACAATATTGGGGTCAGTCCTCTCCAACAGGTGCACCTCAACATACACAGGTTGTCGTAGGACTTTTGTGACTGGGTAATCAGAATCACTGTAGTAGGACGTGTATGCAGCATCCTCTGCAGGAGGAGAACATTTTAGAAACCCCAAGGTACACTTTCAAGACAGCCATCTAGAGAAGCAGTACATTACCTTCTGCGCATCCTTTAGTGACACATTGTCCGTTTGCCAGGCGAAGCTCCACTCGGAGGGGTCCAGGAGCAGCTACAGGTGGAGGTGGAGGAATGGTGTTGACCTCCACAACCAGAGCTTGAACAGCAGTGCCAGAATACCTACACTGGAAGAGAAGCCTGGACAGCAAACGGTGAGCTTGTAGCACAAGTCAAAGATTAGCATTTAAGGTAAAGCATAGATCACCTACTCAAAGTGACTGTCCCTTGTGATGGAACCAAGTGGTCCAATCCCCACTTCATAGGATGAAGTCATTCTGTTCTCATACACCACATATCCATTGTCCTCCTGCAAACAGCAACATGGTTAGCATACACTCTTTTCCAAGCAAAGCAAGTCCAAACAGCACCAGTACCCACCATCATGCTTGTGCCACATGCTGTGACAGGGAATTGGTAAATGGCAAAGGAAGGTGTGGACCCAACTGGAGCACAAGGTGGGTCATTTCCACCCAACAGACGGACTGTATCCAGACTTAGTGAAGGCAGTGTAACATCTCTAGCCACCACAACCACAAACTGGCCATCTCGAATACACTGGACAGTCACTGTTTCAAGGTAGAAAGCAAGTTACCTCAGAATCGGTTTAATATGAACAACCTCACATAGACTCAATGCGCTTACCGGCTCTCCCATAGTAACATTGCTGTCCATCAAAGCAACAGTTTATAGCGTCACACTCAGCAGCACTGATACCAGGTTGACCACATTGGATCTGCTCATAATCGGCTACAGCACACTTGTCAAGAAGCTCTGGCTGCTTGGGTGGAAATGCTTGAGGAAACTGTTGTGCTGTTTGCAGTTGCAGGGCCTGTTGAGCCAAATAACGCTGATCTTTTGGCTGGAACACAACATCTTGAGGATTCTGGGCCAAAATCCCTCCTCGAGTTTGCTGGAGGACTGAAGCTTGAGGATTCTGGGCTGGACCCCACCCTTGATTTTGTGGTTGCAGACCCTGTTGAGCTAAAAACTTCTTGTCACTTGGCTGGAAAGCACTAGCCTGAGGATTCTGGGCTGGAACCCACCCTTGTTGAGTTCTCAGTTGCACTTTCTGTTGACGTAAATTATCACTTGGCTGAAACGCAACATCTTTTGGATTCTGGGATAAAATCCCTCCTCGAGTATGCTGGAGGACTGAAGCCTGAGGATTCTGGACTGGATTTCCCCCTTGTCGTCGAGTCAAAAACTGTTGATCGCTTGGCTGAAACGCAAGTGCTTGACGACTCTTGGCTGGAATCCCTCCTTGTTGGTCACTTTGCTGGAAGACTGAAGCTTGAGGCACCTGGGGCAGATTACTCCACTGTGGAACAGCATGACAGAAAGTACAAAACCACACACAAAGTGCCAAAAGATCAAATATACCCATACTTTCTGCCATTGCTCCACAACTGAATTCATCATTCATTTGGATCCCTTTTTGAATCCTACAAAGTGCAGCTTATTAACGATGTCACTCCCTGTTCAATTAACAGTCTTCATTCATCAGACTGGGCGTTTACAAATAAGGTGATTCTAATTATTTAAAAGTTAACCTGAAGATTTTGCGTGGTCACATTTAGTCTCATTAACATGCTAGTCTTCACAACAGCCAATAAGCCAATATGTACACCAAAGCATATGTATATCAGTAAAAGATTTACTAAAGTATTTTTATTTAGTTTACATGTCACCTCTTCTTTAAATATTACATTTAGTATAATTTGGCAGACATATTTACCCACTTAAAGTTCTTTTAGTAGTAAGAATGTCCCCTGCAGTATTTTCTCACAATGATTGCAAAGGAAGGCGTGGAACCAACAGGAACAGAAGGTGGTTCATTTCCATTAATTAATTAGACTGTATCTAGGCAATAATCAAAATCATCTGATTATTTTTTTGCTTTTCATGTCAAAATGTAAGCAGGATCCACCCATGGTGCCATACAAGCTAGAACCGCTACTGTTGAAAACAGAAATAACACATCTTCAATCTTTAAAAACTAACAACATCCCTACACATTTTTTAAAGTTCTAATTTTTCATTTCTAATTGTCTACATTTCCAAACTCAGCCCCTGAGTTTAACGGCATAGTTCACCCAAAAATGAAAATTGTCACATCATTTACTCACCCTCATGCCAACCCGAATGTGTATAACTTTCTTTCTTCTGCAGAACACAAATGAAGGTTTTTAGAGGAATATCTCAGCTCTGTAGGTCCATACAATGCAAGTGAATGGTGATCAGAACTCAGAAGATCAATAAGCACATACGATCCTAGTAAAAGTAATCTAGTCTTCTAAAGTGATACAATTGCGTTGGGTGAGAAACAGATCAGTATTTATGCACTGGCGTAGCCAAGGGTGGGCCTAGAGATTATTCTTTGGCTTGAAATATATATTTAGAAAATAGTTTTAAAAAAGCATGAATTCTGATTTCTGAAAGAACTGTTTGAATGTACCACTTCTCTGTTGTTAAGGAAAATATGGTCAAAAAAAACTTGGCCCTTCCATTTTCATTGGGAAATTTTCATTGGGACATTAAGAGACACTTACGTGCTCAAGCTGATACCCCTAACAAGGCCACGGACCAGGGACTCAATTTGGCCATTGAGGTGAAAGAGATTTAGCGTCAACTGTTGAACATGAGGGCAATGCTGAAGAAGGTTGTTGCTGACTTGGAGGATCTTACTGTAATACGTCGATCAATCACTTCCATGGAGACGAAATTCACGGTGTTGGTTACAAGAGTGGGGGATGTCGAGAAACGGATCAATTATCTGGAGTCATCGGAGAGGGAATTAGCTGCTATCCAGCTAGCGACCATGACAGACCTGGAGCGCATCTGGGAAAAGTTGGAAGACCTTGAGAATCATAACCGGCAAAGGTCGAAGAAGGCCGAGATATGGTGAAATTCCTAGACGAGCTATTCCTGTGTCTGCTAGACATTACAGGCCATAAGCTGGAAATCGAGCGAGCTCACAGAGATCCGGCTCAGAAATATGCTGAGGGAGACAGGCCCCGATCAATTCTGGCCACATTTCTGAGATCAACCGATAAACATCTTGTGTTACGTGAGGCGAGGAGTAAAAGAAGGCTTTCTTGGAAGAACCACAGCATTTTCTTGTTCCCAGATAAAAGTGATCAATTCAAGGAATGCAAGAAACTCTTACATCAACGGAAGGTTGATTTTGCACTGATATTCCCGGCCAAATTGAGAATGGATGCTAAGGATGACTGTAAATTATTTACATGCCCACAGCAAGTGATATCCTTCATAAACTCAATGGAATGAGTGGGTCATTGTGTGATATTCTCGATGCACTGAACATTCAATTGACTGTCCGAGTAAACAGATCGCTTTTTTGTTTCTTTTTGTGTTGTTCCATCTAGCGGCTAGTCATGTGTGTTTTGTGGAGGAACACACATTCGGGACAGTTTGTGGATGAATATGCACGTTCTTTGTGCTTATTTCACCTATTCGCTGGAGTTTGTTTTATAGATTATTTTCTATTGTCAAGTCAAGTGATTTTTATTGTCGTTCAACCATATACAGTTAGTACAGTACAAAGTGAAATGAGACAACGTTCCTCCAGGACCATGTGCTACATAAAAACAACATAGGACAAACACAGAACCACATGAGACTACACAGACTAAATAACATTTCTACATAAAGAGCACGTGCAAAAAAGTATGAGACAGTACAATGAATTACTAAAAGGAACAGGACAATAGGCACAGTAAGAGACAGTGCAGTGCTGACCATTACACATTTGTAAATTGAGTAGTGCAAAAAGATGACACTTTGTAAAAATGCCAAATGTAAACATAACATACTATGAAATAGTGTTCTATGGACATAGCATTTATTGAATTAGCAGCCAGGTATAAGTGACAATGAATTAAAGTGCAACTCTGGACATGTGCAAAAGTTGGATGGTGTACAGGGGTGTGTGTGTGTGTGTGTGTGTGTGTGTGTGTGTGTGTGTGTGTGTGTGTGTGTGTGTGTGTGTGTGTGTGTGTCAGTCCAGTCTCTGAGTATTGAGGAGTCTGATGGCTTGGGGGAAGAAGCTGTTACACAGTCTGGCCATGAAGGCCTGAATGCTTCGGTACCTCTTGCCAGATGGCAGGAGGGTGAAGAGTTTGTGTGAGGGGTGTTTGGGGTCGTCCACAATGCTGGTTGCTTTGCGGATGCAGCGTTTTGTGTAAATGTCTTTGATGGAGGGAAGAGAGACTCCTATGATCTTCTCAGCTGTCCTCACTATCCTCTGCAGGGCTTCGTGGTCTGAAACAGTGCAAGTCCCAAACCAGGCAGTGATGCAGCTGCTCAGGATGCTCTCAATAGTCCCTCTATAGAATGTAGTGAGGATGGTGGGGTGGGAGATGTGCTTTTCTCAACCTTCAACAAAAGTAGAGACGGTGCTGGGCTTTCTTGGTAATACAGCTGGTACAGGAATTTGGTGCTCTTGACGATCTCCAAAGAGCCATCGATGTTCAGAGGAGAGCGGTCACTCTGTGCTCTCCTAAAGTCAACAACCATCTCTTTTTTTGTCCACATTCAGGGACAGGTTGTTGGCTCTTCACCAGTCCGTTAGCCGCTGCACCTCCTCTCTGTATGCTGACTCGTTGTTCTTTCTGATGAGACCCACCACGGTCATGTCATCGGCGAACTTGATGATGTGGTTTGACCTGTGCATTGCTGTAATTGTGTAATTTTGTCTCACATAATTTGTATAGAAGCACCAGGCTTGAGCAATCCGATGGCAAAGTTGTCGCAGGGACTCTCGTAGGCGTACATGGACTGTTTGAGTTTAGAGGGATGGACGGCGGCTGGTGCTGTCATGCGTGGGGTTAATGCGCATGTTTTTTTCTGTTTTGGGAGATGTTCGGGGGTTGATTTATGTTAGAATATAGTCTTTATGATTTTATTTTTGACACACAATCTATTTTTTCTCATATGTCAAAATGTCCAATGTTTATATTAGTGGATTGTCTCTCTCCACGTGGAATGTGAATGGTTTGGGGCACCCCATCAAAAAAGGAAGATATGAATTTTCTTAAATGTAAGAAATATGATATAGTATTTCTTCAAGAAATGCATCTTTCCCCACAGGAAGCGGAAAAATTTGGGAAGATATGGGGTTTTCTTTAGTGCTGGCTCAAGTAAGAGTCATTACACTGATGAGTAAACATTTCAAATGTCTCAAACAGATTAAAGATACATTAGGAAGGGCCATTATTGTTTTAGCAGAAATTCAGGGGCAAAGGTTGATTTTGGCTAATATTTACGCACCTAACGCTGTTGATCGGGGCATTTTTATAGATCTTGAAGGGATGTTGCAAGCCGCGGGCACCCCTCATGGTATAATATTAGGAGACTTTCAACTTTTGATGGACTCTGTCCTTGATCATAGTGATAGCCCCCTAGTGCAACATTGACGCTTCACAGGATGTGTACTTGGTCTGACAGATATTTGGAGACTTTTGAAACCATCTGGCTATACAATCCGACTATACATTTTTGTTCGTCAGTCCATCAAATTGAATCTAGAATAGATTTTTTTTGTATATCTAAGTCCCTCATTTCATCTGTTGTGGACTGCTCAATTGGAAACAACTTAGTCTCAGATCATGCCCTGGTGTATTTAGAGATGTTGCCACATACGGAGAAAAGGAAATCATATAGTTGGCATCAAAGTTTCTATGGAGATCAACTGGTCCTCATTATCCTCTGCGAGCATGGCTTGGGAGGCACTTAAGGTGGTTTTTAGGGGTCGGATTTTACAGTATGCCTCATTCATCAAAAAAATCCAAAGCACGAGAACTCGTGGAGTTGGAAGGGAACAATAAAAGTGCCGAATATACAGATATAATACTATTTTGTTGCGGAAGCTGGATTTTTCGCTATTCAGGTTAAGACAGTCACACTTTGAGTTTGGGGACAAAACAGGAAATCTCTGGCTATTTATATAAAGCAGAGAGAGTCTTTTTCTACCATTCCCTCAGTGAAATCTGCATCGGCCAATGATATTAAAAATACTTTTAAAGAAATCTGTCTTGATCTCTATAGTTCCACATCTTCATCTACTTATAAAATAAATATTGACATTTTGTGGAACTATTAGAACTCCCTAAACTCACGGCTGATCAAAAAATGATCTTGATTCTGAGATAACTTTGGAGGAGCTTGGCGAGGTAATTAAGGCCTTACCTACAGGGTATTGCTGCTGAATTTTTTAGATCTTATGCTACTGGCTCCACTTTTGTTAGAAGCCACGCCACCTCATCTGTATTGTTTTTGGGAGTAGCACATTCCCCCCTATAGCTGCAGATACTCTGGGAGGGGTGATTACTGCATTTGGAAAAGGTCATGAGGAATCAGTGTATTACTCCCTACTAATTCAGAGTCTGGGGGATGGAGCTTTAACCTTTATCAAGAGATTATGGTAGAAAGATTTAAACTTGGTACTGGAGGAAGGAGTGTGGGCTAGGATTCTAAAAAATGTCAAGTCCATATCTAGAGATGCAAAGGTTCTCCTTATGCAATTTAAGATTTTACACAGATTCTGCTGCACCCCCTCTAGATTGTATAGGCTTGGTCTTAAAGACACACCCACCTGCTGGCAATGGCAACCAGAAGATGGAGACACAACCCATGTTTTTTGGGGGTGTGTTAAGATCCGAGAATTTTGGTTGAAGTTTCAGAGTTTTCTATGTTACGTTTTAGGCCCTCAAATTTAATTCTGCCCCAGACTCTGTATTTTGGGTAATGAGCCGGTCATAAATTTGAGGGAGAAACGCAAAAAATTGGGTTCTGACCAGCATTATGATTGGAAGGCAAATTATTTTAAGGGGGTGGAAGTAGGATGGAGCGCCCTCATTTCTGGAGTGGTGTGCAGAGATGGGGAGGGTGGCTGCTTTTGAGATTTCAAGCAGAAGGCTGGGTGTTTGGAATTTGTTTGATAGGAAGAGGGGCAAATATTTAGTGTTTTTGGTAGAGCAATGATTAGTTTGAATTATGATTGTCTTTTTTTGTGTGCGTATTCGGTTTGTGACCACAGTGGTGTTTGTTGGGGGGTTACATGTTGATTCAACGTAAATGTTTGTATCGGTATTAATTGAAAAAAAATTATTTGCCCCATTGAGCAATAATGTGCAATTCACAGCTTAGTACATTTATCCAACATCCCACACCTCTTCTGCCATCACATTCCCTTGCTATATTGTCCTATTATGCATTTCAATACACGTCTATGGTGTTGGCTTTAACAAAAAAAAAAAGTCTTACTGTATCGTTTGTGCACAGGAAGCTTTGGTCAAAAAGTCAAATTCCTTGTGCAAGCATACTTTGCAATAAAGTTAATCCTAATATATGAAAATATCCAAAATCTTGTCATTTTCTAATCGTTTTGAAAATTTTTACACTCCATAGATTTGTGATGTATGCAGTAAGTGATTTGGCTCAAGAGCCAAATAAGTATAAAGTAAATCCCAGGCATTTAAGGGTTAAATATTTTAGTCACATTGAGATTTGTCTAAATGTACTAGCTTTTAGCAGACTGAAAGATTCATAATATAACCATCAAAACTGGAGTCTTAGATATGTGCTATAATTTAACATTTACTGGCACAAAAACAATGTCAATCAGTTATGGTGGCAAATAGGGTGGCAACATGGTCTCTCCCTCCTCCCAGAGCACGTACACACTAGGGAAAGCTTTGACTAATTGAACCAAGAGTGCATTCAAACTTGCTTACACCAGCTTCTCTATCTCATGAGATGTCAAACACGTAACAAGGCACCTCTATTGACCCCCCCAAAAGCAACATTGTGCATTTATCACCACTGTTTAAAACATGTGTACCCTTGACCCTCTTAGCTTTACATGGTAGTGAGGTTAAAGAAACAGTGGAGAGAATCCCCAAAAGAACTCCATGTACACTTGATCTGGAGGAATTCTTGAATGGTTTAAAAAGTACAGCCTTGGTTTGAGCTTGTCCCTTCTGTACTTGAGCAAATTCAAACACCGGAGACAATAGGTATAATCGGTTATCAAACGCATAACCTTCTGTAATAATGGTCATGGTATTGCTTGCAGCCTCAGTGATTTGAGGTTATGCCACACCTCATCAAAACGGCTTAGACTATCATTTTGTCTGGTAACTTTATTAAATTTACATGAAGAAAATGCCCCCACTGGAAACGACACTCTTCCATGTTCTCAGCAACATCTCTTTCTGGAATACAAGAGAAGGCAGAGGTTAAAAGCAATGTACAAGCTACAAAAAGGACAAACCACAGTGAAGTAATACACCTACTTTGCCTGGTGCAGCTCTGCTCACAGGAGCCAGTGGAAGAGGGATGGCACACTGATGTACTACAGTGGATGAAGACCTGAGCAAGAAGGGGGATTAACCATAGCATTCATAAGAGCCATTAGGAGGAGTTTCTGGGTGTTAAAAGTTGGATGGTAATCATACCATTCCCTGCAGTGGAGCTAGTGATGCTGGATCCACAAACGTGAACATCTTCACAATAAAGCGCTTGTAGTGGGTCGGGAACTGAAGACCAGAGGAGCCATCCACAGGAACCAGTGTGGTGAGGTAACGATCATCCTGGTAAGGGCATCTGGAAGGCACAGTAACAGTCAGGACTAGCTCAAAACAGACCAATGACACAAATGCTGGGGTTATACTCACCCATTAACTAGAAGGTCCCACTGAGGTAGGCTGAGGGAATCAGGGGATGATGTTGCCCAGCAATGTCCCAGCATCAGGACAATATTGGGGTCAGTCCTCTCCAACAGGTGCACCTCAACATACACAGGTTGTCGTAGGACTTTTGTGACTGGGTAATCAGAATCACTGTAGTAGGACGTGTATGCAGCATCCTCTGCAGGAGGAGAACATTTTAGAAACCCCAAGGTACACTTTCAAGACAGCCATCTAGAGCAGTACATTACCTTCTGCGCATCCTTTAGTGACACATTGTCCATTTGCCAGGCGAAGCTCCACTCGGAGGGGTCCAGGAGCAGCTACAGGTGGAGGTGGAGGAATGGTGTTGACCTCCACAACCAGAGCTTGAACAGCAGTGCCAGAATACCTACACTGGAAGAGAAGCCTGGACAGCAAACGGTGAGCTTGTAGCACAAGTCAAAGATTAGCATTTAAGGTAAAGCATAGATCACCTACTCAAAGTGACTGTCCCTTGTGATGGAACCAAGTGGTCCAATCCCCACTTCATAGGATGAAGTCATTCTGTTCTCATACACCACATATCCATTGTCCTCCTGCAAACAGAAACATGGTTAGCATACACTCTTTTCCAAGCAAAGCAAGTCTAAACAGCACCAGTACCCACCATCATGCTTGTGCCACATGCTGTGACAGGGAATTGGTAAATGGCAAAGGAAGGTGTGGACCCAACTGGAGCACAAGGTGGGTCATTTCCAGCCAGCAGACGGACTGTATCCAGACTTAGTGAAGGCAGTGTAACATCTCTAGCCACCACAACCACAAACTGGCCATCTCGAATACACTGGACAGTCACTGTTTCAAGGTAGACAGCAAGTTACCTCAGAATCGGTTTAATATGAACAACCTCACATAGGCTCAATGTGCTTACCGGCTTTGCCATAGTAACATTGCCGTCCGTCAAAGCAACAGTTTATAGCGTCACACTCAGCAGCACTGATACCAGGTTGACCACATTGGATCTGCTCATAATCAGCTACAGCACACTTGTCAAGAGGCTCTACCTCTGCCACTGGCTGCTTGGGTGGAAATGCTTGAGGAAACTGTTGTGCCGTTTGCTGTTGCAGACCCTGTTGAGCCAAATAACGCTGATCTTTTGGCTGGAACACAACATCTTGAGGATTCTGGGCCAAGATCCCCCCTCGAGTTTGCTGGAGGACTGAAGCTTGAGGTTCCTTGGCTGGACCCCACCCTTGATTTTTCAGTTGCAGACCCTGTTGAGCCAAAAATTGCTTATCACTTGGCTGGAAAGCACTAGCCTGAGGACTCTGGGCTGGACCCCACCCTTGTTGAGTTTTCAGTTGTACTTTCTGTTGATGTAAATTATCACTTTGCTGGAATGCAACATCTTTTGGATTCTGGGATAAAATCCCTCCTCCAGTTTGCTGGAGGACTGAAGCCTGAGGATTCTGGACTGGATTTCCACCTTGTCGTTGAGTCTGCTGTGGAGTTAAAAACTGTTGATCATTTGGCTGAAATGCAAGAGCTTGACGACTCCTGGCTGGAATCCCTCCTTGTTGGTCACTTTGCTGGAAGACTGAAGCTTGAGGCACCTGGGGCAGATTACTCCATTGTGGAACAGCATGGCAGAAAGCACAAAACCACACACAAAGTACCAAAAGATAAAATGTACCCATACTTTCTACCATTACTCCACAACTGAATTCATTGTTCAAGAGTATCCCTTTTTAATCCTACAAAGAGCAGCTCATTAACGATGTCACTCCCTGTTCAATTAACAGTCTTCATTCATCAGACTGGGCGTTTACAGATAAGGTGATTCTAATTGATTCTAAAAAGTTAACCTGAAGATTTTGTGAGGTCACATTTAGTCTAATTAACATGTTAATCTTCACACAGCTTAATTAAAAGAATTCACAACAATTTATGAAATGCACAGAAGTCAATATGTACATCAAAGCATATGTATATCAGTAAAAGATTTACTAAAGTATTTTTATTTAGTTTACATGTCACCTCTTCTTTAAATATTATATTTAGTATAATTTGGCAGACATATTTACCCACTTAAAGTTCTTTTAGTAGTAAGAATGTCCCCTGCAGTATTTTCTCACAATGATTGCAAAGGAAGGCGTGGAACCAACAGGAACAGAAGGTGGTTCATTTCCATTAATTAGTTCGATTGTATCTAGGCTATAATCAAAATCATCTGATAATTTTTTTGCTTTTGATATCAAAATATAAGTGGGTTTTGCCCATGGTGCCATACAAGCAAGAACCGCTACTGTTGCAAACAGAAATAACACATTTGAAAAATTTAAAAACTAACAACATCCCTACAAAAATGTTAAGTTCTAATTGTCTACAATTCAGAACTCAGCCTCTGAGTTTAACGGGATAGTTCACCCAAAAATGAAAACTGTCACATCATTTACTCACCCTCATGCCATCCCTAATGTGTATAACTTTCTTTCTTCTGCAGAACACAAATGAAGGTTTTTAGAGGAATATCTCAGCTCTGTAGGTCCATTCAGTGCAAATGAATTGTGATCAGAACTCAGAAGATCAATAAGCACATACGATCATAGTAAAAGTAATCCATTCGACTCCAGTGGTTAAATGAATGTCTTCTAAAGTGATACAATTGCTTTGGGTGAGAAACAGATCAATATTTAAGTCAAGTCAATTTTATTTGTATAGCGCCTTTCACAACACACATCGTTTCAAAGCAGCTTTACAGAAGTTCAGCATTAACAGACGATAAAAATGTAATGTCTATAAAGTCGATAAATCATCATCCTTGTGCAGGGCTCCAAACTGCGACTAAAAATGGTCGCATTTATGACCAAATAAATTTATTTGCGAGTGTAATTTCTGTCAAAGTCGCCATTGGCGACAGTAAAAATTTACTCCCTTTGATTTTAAAATTTGCATTACATTTCCCGAGATACATTACAAAAGTTTATATCAAAAGAAATAGCGGGGAAAACATTGTTCATTGCAGGAACTAACCATTTCAAAAAAGAGACTGTGAGAAAACACGGTGACAGTAACGAGCATAAAAAATGCACGTGATCACATAATTGCGAAGAATGCTCCACAGACTACACTGTTAGCACGTGCAGTTTTTCTTGCATGTGAGCTGCGGGACGAAAAGGAATGGAAGGAGTTAAAAATGAAAATATTTGGCGCCTGTTTTTCCCCCTATAGGAGCCAATGGCTCCTTGATTTTTTGTTTGGAGCCTTGTTGTGGAATTAGAGAAGATATGATTCTTTATAGTGTTTAAAAATAATTAAATAATAATTGTATTAACCCCAGTGAGCAAGCCGAAGGCGACTGTGGCAAGGAACACAAAACTCCAAAAGATGATGGTTAATGGAGAAAAATAACCTTGGGAGAAACCAGACTCACTGTGGGGGGCCAGTTCCCCTCTGGCTAACATCATGAATAATGTAAATAAGAATTATTTATAGTTAAAAAACATGATTTAAAAAAATTATTAAACTTATTAAGTGCTAAGGGTCAGTATTTAGACAGTGATTGTGTTTGAACTGCAAGATTAGTGACCAGTGTCTTTGAAGTCCATCCTTGATTAAATTCCAGAAGTTCACTTAGATGCAATTGTCCTTGTTTGGCTGATGAAGGCTTTTGTTGGCAATAGTTAGTCTATGTATCCCATTTCAAGATCGTAGTCCATGGTGATGGGGCATCTGAAGTCTCCGTGAGAGGCTGGATACAAACTGGAGCTGACGAACGCTATTTACCTCGGGACTGGCGTCCCGAGATAACAGCAGAAAAGCAGATGGGAAATAATTAGCATAGCTGATGTTCATAATATTAATGCATTATAACTGATTCAGCAGTAGTATAAAAAGTAAGCATTATGTGAATGCTTGGTTAAAGAGATGCGTCTTTAATCTAGTTTTAAACTGGGACAGCGAGTCTGAGCCTCGAACAATATCAGGAAGGCTATTCCAGAGTTTAGGAGCTAAATGTGAGAACGCCCTCCCTCCATTAGTGGACTTAGATATCCTAGGTATGACCAGAAGCCTCGAATTTAGTGATCTTAAAGAGCGCGATGGATTGTATGGCGATAGAAGATCCGTTAAATACACCGGAGCTAAACCATTTAGGGCTTTATAGGTCAGTAGTAATACTTTGTAATTGATACAGAACTTAATAGGTAGCCAGTGTAGAGATGATAAATATGATCATATTTTCTTGACCTAGTAAGAACTCTAGCGGCTGCATTTTGGACTAACTGTAGTTTGTTTATTGAGGATGCAGGGCAACCAGCTAATAAAGCATTACAGTAATCTAGTCTCGAGGTCATGAATGCATGAACTAACTTTTCTGCATCAGAAACAGATAGCATGTTACGTAGCTTAGCAATGTTTCTAAGGTGGAAAAAGGCTGTTCTCGTAACAGATGAAATATGATTTTCGAAAGTCAAGTTGCGGTCTAGTATAACACCCAGGTCTTTTACTGTAGTGGATAATGTAACAGGACATCCTTCTAAATTAAAGTTGTATTGTAAGGGATTTTGTGGGTAGTTTTTTGGACCAATAAGTAATACCTCCGTTTTATCGGAATTTAATAACAGGAAGTTACGCGTCATCCAGCATTTTATATCTTTAAGACACTCTGTCAAGTTAGATAAGTTAATGTTTTCATCTGGTCGTGATGAGATATATAATTGAGTGTCATCAGCATAACAGTGGAAATTAATTCCATGTTTTCTTATAATTTTACCAAGTGGCAGCATATATATTGAGAATAATAGAGGGCCTAACACAGATCCTTGTGGCACTCCATAGTCTACTGACGTTATTTTCGATTTTTCCCCATTTAAACAGACAAAATGGTAACGGTCTGATAAGTACGATCTAAACCAGCTTAATGCCTGTCCCTGAACACCAGTGTAGTTTTGTAGTCGATCCAAGAGTATTTTATGATCTATAGTGTCGAACGCAGCGCTAAGATCGAGTAGAACTAATATTGAGATGCAGCCTTGGTCAGAAGCTAAAAGTAAATCATTTGTAATTTTAACTAGCGCAGTTTCTGTGCTATGATGCGGTCTGAATCCTGACTGAAATTTTTCATAGATATCATTTTCTTGCAAGAAAGAGCACAATTGAGCGGACACAACTTTCTAATATTTTAGACATAAATGGAAGATTTGAGATGGGTCTGTAATTTGCTAGGTTATTTGGATCTAATTGTGGTTTCTTAATGAGTGGTTTTATAACTGCCAGCTTAAATATTCTTGGAACATGACCTAAAAATAAAGACGAGTTAATAATATTGAGAAGAGGCTCTTCCACTACAGGTAACACTTCTTTCAGTAGTTTAGTGGGTATTGGATCTAGTAAACATGTTGTTGTTTTAGATGCAATGATAAGTTTATTTAGCTCTTCCTGTCCTACAGTTGTAAAGCGGTGTAGTTGTTCTTGAGGGGCGATAATTGAGGCTGAATCATAAGACACCATAAAAGATTGTACATTAACAGTTGTTTACAATTGTGTTTCTGATGTTTTCTATTTTCTCAGTGAAGAAATTCATAAAATCATTACTACTAAACTGTAACGGAATATTTTGCTCAGGTGATCTCTGTTTATTTGTTAGTCTAGCCACGGTGTTAAAGAACCTTGGATTATTTTGGTTATTTTCTATTAGTATGCGGAGGTGCTCAGCCCTGGCTGTTTTTAGAGCCTTTTTGTAACGTGACATACTGTCTTTCCATGCGATTCTAAAGACCTCTAAATTAGTTTATTTCCATTTACGCTCCAAGTTACGAGTTTCTCTCTTGATAGCATGCGTAGCACTGTGGTGCTCTAGTTTTTTCTCTAAACTTTTTTAATCTAATTGGTGCAACAATTTCTAATGTACCAGAGAAAATGGTGCTCAAACTGCTAGTCATTTCCTCTAGTTCATCTGTTTGTTTGGGTTCACTGAGCAGCTGAGATAGATCAGGTAAGCTATTTGAGAATCTATACATTGTGGTTGGAAGGATTGTTCTACTTGGTCGATAACGTGGCGCAATATGACAGATTTCAGTGGTACGTAGTATGCAAGTTACCATGTAATGATCAGTGACATCATCATTTTGCGGTATAATATCTATATCGGTTGGATTGGTTCCATATGATATAATTAAATCTAGCGTATGATTTAGGCGATGAGTGGGACCACTGACGTTTTGCGTGACCCCGAAGGAGTTTAACAAATCTGTAAACGCAGCCCCTAACGCATCATTTGTGTTATCTACGTGTATGTTAAAATCTCCAACAATTATTGCTTTATCGACATTGACCAATAGATCTGATAGAAAGTCTGCAAACTCTTTTAGGAAATCAGCGTAAGGCCCTGGAGGTCTATATACGGTAGCCAAGGCTAGAGATAATAGGGATTTTTTCTTACATCTGAGAGTGTAACATTTAGCACAAGTACTTCAAACGAATTAAACCTGTGACCTATTTTCTGAGTAACATTAAGAATATCTCTATAGATTGTTGCAACACCGCCGCCACGACCAATCAGATGGGGCTCATGCTTATAACAGTATCCTGGCGGAGTAGACTCATTTAGACCGAAATAATCATTTCGTTTAAGCCAGGTTTCAGTAAGGCAAAATACATCAAAACTATTATCTGAGACCATTTCATTTACAATAACCGCCTTAGGTGTGAGCGATCTAATGTTTAGAAGACCTAGCTTTAGAAATTGTTTTTGTTCACTGATATTGAGATTTTCTGGTTTAATTACAATTAGATTTTTCCTAGATCCTACAGTAGATGTATTGTTTGGCTTTACTAAACGAGGAATAGACACAGTTTCTATATAATGTTCTATATTGGTACTTATATCAATTAAGTTGGGACAGCAAATACTGTGATTTGGACTTTGACTTACTAGTCATATGGTGTGTAGCGTCTTGGAGATGTTGTCCGACAGAACAGCCGCTCCGACTCTGCTGGGGTGAAGGCCATCAGCACGGAAGAGCCTAGGTCGCTCCCAAAACAGATTCCAATTATTAACAAAGAGCAGTCTCTGTTCATTACACCATGACATTAACCATTCATTTAGAGCAAATAATCTACTGAACCTTTCTTGTCCTAGTCGGTACGTGGGAAGCGGTCCAGACACGACGATCGTTGTTTCTGGCGAAGTGCTGTGTACCGTCTCAATCAGGCTCCTGTAGTCCTTCAGTACCTCCGTCTTCCGCAGCCTGATGTTGTTCGTTCCCACGTGCAGCACGACAGCTCCGACGCGCTCGTCACCATTCAGGATCTCGGGAACCTGCGTAGAGACATCAAGAACACGAGCACCAGGAAAGCAGTGAGTGCGCACCTTACCTTTGCCAGAGATAGCGCGGACATGACGGACGGTGGAATCGCCGATGATCACGGCGTCGTCGCGCTCCGACTCGCGAAGAGGTGAGAAGCGGTTCCGGGTGGAGATCTCGAAAGCCGGGAGGGTCGGGGAGGCCCTTGGTCTGGTCCTGGCTCACGTCTTCCGCCGTGGAATCACCCAGGGTCCGTGGTGATGTGTCGGTGCCGGAGTGAATGAAGCCAGGGATGATCGCGTCCTGGTTGCTCGGGACCTGTGCAGAGAAACACACAGAGTAGACGAGGTCGGAGTCAAAAAATTATTAACCACTGACCTGTGAGCATCGGCGCGTGATGTTTCAAGCGTGGACCGCCGATCTCGCAGCTCGGCCTGTCTCTCTAGCAGGTCGTGGATCTGCCTCTCGACGGATTCAAGCTCCAACTGCACCGAATGTAGTTCAAAGGTGTCTTCACCTGCACACAGAGGCAGCGTTAGACACACATCCGCTATATTCGCCATTATAGCAGATGTGCTATAATGGCGAATTATAGCTTTCAGTTATACAGGTGTAAGTAAGACGATCGATAGGCGAGAGACCACGCGTGCAGTGCTAACGGGCTAAGACTAGTAGCGGAAGTTCGTAAAGTTGGATATAAGTAGCGATATCAAAGAAATCTGATTGTTTTTTATAAAGAGTAGTATCGGAGATATGTTCACACGTTTGTAAAGTTTAAAATTTAGGTTTATGAACAAATGTGAAAGAAGAAAATCAAGGATTGGGGATCAATTCGACGGAGTTATCCCAGTAAGCTTTTGTGAAGGTTTACGCATGCGCAAAAAAGCCAATCATCACAAGTCAGTATTTAAGCAGTGGCGTAGCCAAGGGTGGGACGGTGTGTGTGTGTCGCATGGCGCCATGTGATGTTCGGACACGTTAATGGTGAGCTCTGTGCACTTTGCTAGTTTTAATACTTTTTGTATCATAAACCGGTAAAATTTGATATATTCTGTTTCATAACTGTTCTAAGAAGACAATACGTCAAAGAATTAAAAATCCTCGTGCTCTGGAGACATTAAGAGACACTTACGTGCTCAAGCCGATACCACTGACAAGGCCACAGACCACAAACTCAATTTGGCCATTGAGGAGAAAGAGATTAAGCGTCAACTGTTGAGGATGATGGCAATGCTGATGAAGGTTGTTTCTGATTTGGAGGATCTTGCTGTAATACGTCGTTCGATCACTGACATGGAGATGAAATTCACGGTGTTGGTTACAAGAGTGGGGGACGTCGAGAAACGGATCAATTCTCTGGAGTCATAAGAGAGGGAATTAGCTGCTAACCCGCTAGCGACAAAGACAGACTTGGAGCACGTCTGGGAACTGTTGGAAAACCTTGAGAATTGTAACTGGCAAAACAATGTCCGAATTGTTGGAATTCCTGAGGTCGAAGAAGGCCGAAATATGGTGAAATTCCTAGATGAGCTTTTCCCGAGTCTGCTAGACATAACAGGCCAGAAGCTGGAAATCGAGGGATCTCACAGAGTTCCGGATCGGAGATCCACTGAGTGAGACAGGCCCCTAACAATTCTGGACAAATTTCTGAGATCTTCTGATCAAGATTTTTCTGTTACGCAAAACGAGGAGTAAATGAAGCCTTTCTTGGAAGAATCACAGTTTTTTCTTGTTCCCAGACATTGCAAATTCGACAAGAGAGAAATGTGTTCAGTTCAAGGAATGCATGAAACTCACAACAACGGAAGGTTGCTTTTGCACTGATATTCACGGCATAATTGAGAATGGATGCTAAGGATGACTGTAAAATATTTACATGCCCACAGTAAACGATGTCCTTCATAAAGTCAATGGAATGAGTGGGTCATTGTGTGATGGTGTCGATACAGCCGAGTGGTCCTGACTCACTGAACTTTCTCTTGGCTGTCCGAGGAAACTGAGTGCCCTTTTTGGGTCTTTTTGTGTTGGTTCCGCCTTGCAGCTGGAGTGTGTTTTCTGGAATAACACTCCTTCGGGACAGTTTGTGGATGAATCTACACGTTCTTTGTTCTTATGCCTCCTATTGGATGGAGTTTGTTTTGTGGAATATTTATTACAAATATTGGAGTGATTAGGGTATTTGTTACACTCGGGTAACAGCCGAGTGGGCCTGACTCACTGAACATTCACTTGACTGTCTGAGGAAACTGAGTGCCTTTTTGTTTCTTTTAGTGCTGGTTCCACCTTGCGGCTGGGACTTTGTTTTCTGGAATAACACTCCTTCGGGACAGTTTGTGGATGAATCTACACGTTCTTTGTGCTTATTCTGCCTATTGGCTGGAGATTATTACGAAATTATGAAACACATTTTTCCCCGCAGGAAGCTGAAAGAATTGGGAAGATATGGGGTTTTCTTTTGTGCTTGCTAAAGTAAGAGTAGGGGAGTCATTACACTAATGAGTAAACATTTCAAATGTCTCAAACAGAATAAAGATACATTATGAAGAGCCATTATTGCGTTAGCAGAAATTCAGGGGCAAAGGTTGATTTTGGCTAATATTTACGCACCTAACGCTTTGATCAGGGCTTTTTTATGGATGTTGAAGGGATGTTGCAAACTGCTGGCACCCCTCATGATATAATATTAGGAGCAGACTTTTGATGGACTCAGTCCTTGATCATAGTGACGCAAAAGTGTGTAAGCCCCCTAGTGCAACATTGACGCTTCAAAGGATGGGTCCAAATCTTGGTCTTACAGATATTTAGAGACTTTTGAAACCATCTAGTAGGGACTATACACGTTTTTCATCAGTCCATAAGATTTATTCTAGAATATATTTTTTGTATATCTAAGTCCCTCATTTCATCTGTTGTGGACTGCTCAATTGGAAACATCTTAGTCTCAGATCACGCCCTGGTGCATTTGGAGGTGTTGCCACATATGGAGAAAAAGAAATCATATAGTTGGCATCAATGTATATATGGAGATCAACTGGTCCTCAGTATCCACAAAGATCTCAGCTGCCTCCACATCTGAGACCGTCAACCTGCACATCTTATCATGTGGCTTATTGAGCACATTACCATGGAGATATAGCATGTGGAGGCTTCACGGCATCCACCGCAGCATCTGAGAGCATACCACATTATAGCGATCACGAGGAGGTTACCCCGTGTGACTCTACCCTCCCTCGCAACGGGCCAATTTGGTTGCTTAGGAGTCCTGGCTGGAGTAACTCAGTATGCCCTGGGATTCTAACTAGCGAACTCAAGGGGTGGATGCCGCGTCTTTACCACTAAGGCTACCCAGGCCCCTGGGTTTATCTTTTTAAGATTTAGGAAATATACAGGTTCGGGAATACTTTTATTGGATGGATTAAGTTACTTTATAGACATCCGGTAGCAGCGGTACAAACAAATGTATTATTTCAGACTATTTTATTCTGGATGGGGCACCCAGCAGGGTTGCCCTCTTTAGCCATTATTGTTCTGTCTGGCCTTCGAACCATTAACAGTCGCGATAAGAAAGGAAGATGAATTTCCAGGCGTGCTGGTGGGAGGTATGTTGCATTAGATTTTGCTTTACGGAGATGATATTCTATTATTCGTTAGATCTATGCCTTGCCTCCACAGAATTATGAATTCCTTTTCTTAGTTC
Organism: Moxostoma hubbsi; assembly: GCA_032164185.1. Lineage (NCBI taxonomy): Eukaryota > Metazoa > Chordata > Actinopteri > Cypriniformes > Catostomidae > Moxostoma > Moxostoma hubbsi. Next base: position 369,022 of record JAVLUX010000022.1, read on the forward strand.
TTAGGATACATAGTCAATTGGTCTAAATCCGAAGCTTTGGCTCTGATAGCGTACCGACCAGTAAAGGCCTTCCAGTGGCCCAAACAAGGCATAAAGTATTTGGCTATTTTATTCCCAGCAAATTTGTGTTTAAGGTCATTTTGTTAATAAAACAAGTTTGAGTGATGTGGGCTTTATTACATTTATCTATGATTGGGAAGGTTAAAATTATTAAAATGAGTTGTATTCTAAACACTAAAACTACCTGCTATAATGTCTTCATGTAGATGTCCCTCTCTTATTTCAAGCATTTGCCAGGCGAAGCTCCACTCGGAGGGGTCCAGGAGCAGCTACAGGTGGAGGAATGGTGTTGACCTCCACAACCAGAGCTTGAACAGCAGTGCCAGAATACCTACACTGGAAGAGAAGCCTGGACAGCAAACGGTGAGCTTGTAGCACAAGTCAAAGATTAGCATTTAAGGTAAAGCATAGATCACCTACTCAAAGTGACTGTCCCTTGTGATGGAACCAAGTGGTCCAATCCCCACTTCATAGGATGAAGTCATTCTGTTCTCATACACCACATATCCATTGTCCTCCTGCAAACAGCAACATGGTTAGCATACACTCTTTTCCAAGCAAAGCAAGTCTAAACAGCACCAGTACCCACCATCATGCTTGTGCCACATGCTGTGACAGGGAATTGGTAAATGGCAAAGGAAGGTGTGGACCCAACTGGAGCACAAGGTGGGTCATTTCCAGCCAGCAGACGGACTGTATCCAGACTTAGTGAAGGCAGTGTAACATCTCTAGCCACCACAACCACAAACTGGACAGTCACTGTTTCAAGATAGACAGCAAGTTACCTCAGAATCGGTTTAATATGAACAACCTCACATAGGCTCAATGTGCTTACCGGCTTTGCCATAGTAACATTGCCGTCCGTCAAAGCAACAGTTATAGCGTCACACTCAGCAGCACTGATACCAGGTTGACCACATTGGATCTGCTCATAATCAGCTACAGCACACTTGTCAAGAGGCTCTACCTGTGCCACTGGCTGCTTGGGTGGAAATGCTTGAGGAAACTGTTGTGCCGTTTGCCGTTGCAGACCCTGTTGAGCCAAATAACGCTGATCTTTTGGCTGGAACACAACATCTTGAGGATTCTGGGCCAAGATCCCCCCCTCGAGTTTGCTGGAGGACTGAAGCTTGAGGATTCTGGGCTGGACCCCACCCTTGATTTTTCAGTTGCAGACCCTGTTGAGCCAAAAACTGCTTATCACTTGGCTGGAAAGCACTAGCCTGAGGACTCTGGGCTGGACCCCACCCTTGTTGAGTTTTCAGTTGTACTTTCTGTTGACGTAAATTGTCACTTTGCTGGAATGCAACATCTTTTGGATTCTGGGATAAAATCCCTCCTCGAGTTTGCTGGAAGACTGAAGCTTGAGGCACCTGGGGCAGATTACTCCATTGTGGAACAGCATGGCAGAACGCACAAAACCACACACAAAGTACCAAAAGATGAAATGTACCCATACTTTCTGCCATTGCGCCACAACTGAATTCATCATTCATTTGGATCCCTTTTTAATCCTACAAAGAGCAGCTCATTAACGATGTCACTCCCTGTTCAATTAACAGTCTTCATTCATCAGACTGGGCGTTTACAAATAAGGTGATTCTAATTATTTAAAAGTTAACCTGAAGATTTTGCGTGGTCACATTTAGTCTCATTAACATGCTAGTCTTCACAACATCCAATAAGCCAATATGTACACCAAAGCATATGTATATCAGTAAAAGAATTGGGCAGACATATTTACCCACTTAAAGTTCTTTTAGTAGTAAGAATGTCCCCTGCAGTATTGTTTCACAATGATTGCAAAGGAAGGCGTGGAACCAACAGGAACAGAAGGTGGTTCATTTCCATTAATTAATTAGACTGTATCTAGGCAATAATCAAAATCATCATAATCAAAATCATCTGATTATTTTTTTGCTTTTGATGTCAAAATGTAAGCAGGATCCACCCATGGTGCCATACAAGCTAGAACCGCTACTTTTGAAAACAGAAATAACACATCTTAAATCTTTACAAACTAACAACATCCCTACACATTTTTTAAAGTTCTAATTTTTAATTTTTAATAGTCTACAATGCCATCAAGAATGTGTATAACTTTCTTTCTTCTGCAGAACACAAATGAAGGTTTTTAGAGGAATATCTCAGCTCTGTTGGTCCATACAATGCAAGTGAATGGTGATCAGAACTCAGAAGATCAATAAGCACATACGATCCTAGTAAAAGTAATCCATTCGACTCCAGTGGTTAAATAAATGTCTTATAAAGTGATACAATTGCTTTGGGTGAGAAAAAGATCAATATTTATGCACTGGTGTAGCCAAGGGTGGGCCTAGAGATTATTCTTTGGCTTGAAATATATATTTAGAAAATAGTTTTAAAAAAGCATGAATTCTGATTTCTGAAAGAACTGTTTGAATGTACCACTTCTCTGTTGTTAAGGCAAATATGGTAAAAAAAAAACTTGGCCCATCCGTTTTCATTGGGGCCCACCCAAAAGTAATTTCCTAGCTAAGTACTTGCATTTCAGTCCTTCAGTGTTTACTTCAGTTTGTATACAAATACATATGATACATGCTTTTTCTGAGGGTGGCGCTGATGTTTCAGTGATTGACATATTTAATGCAACAACATAAAGGTAAACTTGTGGAGGTGAGGGCGTTGTCAAGCGCCCGTCTGGTGAGAGGGAGAGCCATAAGAACATCCACTCGAGATGAATTGTGACTAATTACCATTACAAAAGATGGTCCAGTCCACCAAAAGTCAGAGAGAGCCCGGCTGAGAAGCTGCTTGTGTGGAAGATCTGAATCTTAACTGGTGCGATTTAAGTGAATGTGTTTATTTTCTGTTAATAAAAAGTGACATTCCTGAGTTGGAATCTCCATGTCCCACTTCCTCCTTTTGACCCAAATACGAATTTCTGATACAAAACTATAGGAAGTTTAACACATGAACAGTATGATATGACTATTGTCATTTGGGTGTACTAGTGAAATTATGTATTAAACTATTTAGACTCAATAAGTGGCTGAGAAAATATATACAGTATGTGTAACTTATGTGTAGATCATGTGTATCTTGTGTTATGCATAGCTCAATATGTTTTTCACAGCCAGTTGTGTCTCATGAAATTTAATTGAGAAAGTAATGAATCCTGTTGCAGATTTGTTGCATTATCTCTTTGACTCCACTCACCCAGCCCACTTCCTTTTTGAACTGTTGCCTTCTGCAGGTGCTACAGAGCACTGAGCACCAGAACCATCAGGCACAGGAGCATTTTTCCCCTCAGGCTATCCATCTCATGAACAGTTAAATCTGCCCCATTGGGAGTCACGTGGCACCATGCGAGATTCGGACGCATTAAGTTTGAATAGTTTGAATACTTGTGTCATAAACTGGTGAGATTTGATACACCTTGTTTTATAACTGTTCTATGAAGACAATATGTCAAATAATTCAAAATCCTTGTGCTCTGGAGACATTAAGAGACACTTACGTGTTAATTTATTTATGTGTGAATATGTTCACGCTAGTGTTTGTTGTGGGTAGTGGTGGGGATTAAATATTAATTCCATGTATATGTTTTGTTTTTGTGTCTTCTGTGGAATAATAAAAATATTGAACATTTAAAACAACAGACTCACACAGCCATCTCCATTTATTCAAAGTCCACATGTAAGAAGATCATTAGAAACAAGTTATTTGCATAATATACAGAGGCGCAGAAACAATTTGGACACTTTTGTTTCCTTAAGTCACTTAAAATTGTCTGAATGGAATTGCATTAGATAACAAATCATCACAGCAAATATTATATTCATATTCTTTTTAAATGACACTTCCTTTGATATTTTGTTATCTACTGAAATGCCATTTAGACATTTGTAAGGAAAGCTAAAATCTCCTTTTTTTCGCCGCTGTATTTTAGGCAAATGATCCCATACAAGATCCCAAGGGCTTCTCCCTTAGAGATAGGGTGAGGAGCTCAGTCATCCGTGAGGAGCTCGGAGTAGAGCCGCTGATCCTTTGCGTCGAAAGGACCCAGTTGAGGTGGTTTGGGCATCTGGTAAGGATGCCCCCTGGGTGCCTCCCTAGGGAGATGTTTCAGGCACGTCCAGCTGGGAGGAGGCCTCGGGGAAGACCCAGGACTAGGTGGAGAGATTACATCTCCACACTGGCCTGGGAACGCCTCGGGGTCCCCCAGTCAGAGCTGGTTAATGTGGCTCGGGATGGGGAAGTTTGGGGCCCCATGCTGGAGCTGCTGCCCCCGCGACCCGACTTCAGATAAGCGGTTGAAGATGGATGGATGGATGCCATACAGAAATCTGATATATGGCATTATATGGCAAACAAATATATTAAATATATGTTTATATAATAAAATAGTGACACAATCGCATGCAACATATATTTAAAAATTCGATTTATAAAATGGCCAGATTCATAAGTGTAACATATTTTCCTAAAAACTAATGAACCTTAAATATCTACATACAGTATATGCTCAAATATACAGTATATTTATAGGGTGATATAAGGCCGTATATCGGATTTCTGTATGGGATGTAATTATAGGAATATTCCAGGTTCAAGCTCAGTCGAGCATCTTACCACAAAAATACATTTCGACTCGTTCCTCCTTTTCTTTAAATGTGTGTTCCAGTGAGACACTTACAGTGGAGGTCAATGGGGGCAATTTTTGGAGGGTTTAAAGGCAGAAATGTGAAGCTTGTAATTTTATGAAAACACTTACATTAATTCTTCTGTTAAACCTCATGTATTATATGAGCTGTAAAGTTGCTTATATCATTGTGGGGTTTGTTGACATTAAATCATCATGGCAACGAGGGTTACCCTGAAACAGTCAGTGCGTGATTTAATCATGTTAACACACATAATGTTTACGTCTTGTGTCTATACTTTTGAAACAGTATTAGAATGTTTAATGTAAGTTAACTTGTGTACAGACAGAAAGGAAAAGGCAAACAGACTTCCGCCTGGACAGCGTCTCTCTCACTTTATTCATCAAGCAGGAGAACATCTACAGCTCTTATACAGCACAACAACCAGAGAGATGATGTTTGGTAGCAGCACAATCCTGAACATTGATGTAGTAAACTCGAGGACATGCGCTTACTATTATTTCAATAATGTACATCCTGATGTCGCTACAAACTGCATGCTTTGTGCTTTCTCCATTAAAGCACTCTTACGTATTTTAACATGACTCATATTATTTCACACTTCTTCTAACCCTACTTCTGAAACCGATAACCTAAGCAGAACGTAATGATGCGCTTTATGTTGATAAGGTTATTTCCTATTCCATAAACATACGGGCTGATCGCCGTGTAAAACGTGGTTATGAAGAACTCCACTTCAGACCATGCCGGAAAACTGTACGGGTTACACGCCAGGTGCAGGATTAAATAAATGGTCCAGTCCACCTGGAAGAGTGCCATCGCTGTGAGGATCGCCATAGTGCTGCGCTGGAGCCCGGATTTCTTCGGCCGGTGCTGTTGTGACGTGGAAGTCACGACACTCGGACTTTGCCGGGCCCGCACCACTTTCTGATGAACAATCAAAATCCTGATCGTCATGGTGCTTGTTAGCGTGACTATAAGAAGAGGCAACAGGATACACACCAGAATGAAAGAATACTTGTAAGTGCGGTTAGGAAGTGGACAGCTCGTTAGTGTGCAATGGAAGAAATCTGCAGGACACCCCGGTTGGGAAGAATTACTGTTGCCCACATTCAGGTCCATGAGAAACGTGGGCACGCCAAAAATTAGAGCCAATATAGCACAGAACGCACTGACGCCAATGGCAGATCGTATGTTGTCCATGAAGACGGGCAAGTTGACATGCGTGTGGTGGACGTCACGCAGTTTCTGATAGCGGTAAATGCTGATGACCACCGTGAAAAGGATGCTGCCAATTTCCCCAAAGACAGTGAGAAATTTCAGGCTCCTACACATCCAAATACCAATCCTGTACGAGGAACGCAAGAGCACGATGTCGTAGACATTCACAATCACGATCGTCTCCAGATTCACTGCAGCCAGTCCCAGAAGAATGACTTCAAACGTCTTCTTGTGTTTCATATGAAGGATAGACACGATCAATATCATGTTTCCCAAAGCACCAATGACAGATATGATGATCCTCAGGGTTATAAGCTCAACATAAAATGACCCCTCCATCACTTCAGTTCAGTGAGAGTGACTGGATGAAGGATTGTTTTTGTGTGTTGACAGATTCAGGTCTTTTATATCAACTGGTTTGGTGCCATTTCTGCTCCAGTGGATCGAAGTATCTGTGATGTCAGTTGATTAGGTTCATCCTGGTTAATTGGAGCTGAAAGAAAAGATGAAGAACTTGGAGAGCTGGGAGTCATGTAATTGATGCCTTAGAGCTTTGGTGTCCTTCGTGTTGTGACGAACAAGAACCCAGTTTTAATTTCTCCATGGAGCTCGGCATCTTCATCACTGACTTGTTGACTGAAAATAAATACGGTTTATTGGTTTCAATCCAGAGAAGCTCTGAGAAGATTCATTATTTTTAATGAAGAAGATTTTGGCTGCATCACACAACACGTTAACCTCTGTTAGGGTAAACACCATATTTAACTACTTTTTTATTTTATCTAAATGTTCTAGAATAGATCATTTCTAATCATCACAACCCATATTTTCATTGGGGGTGGGGGGGGGGGGGTGCGTTCTCCCCTTTTTCGGCCAATTTGTAACGTCGAATTCCCAATGCCCTCGTGGTGGCGTGGTGACTCGCCTCAATCCGGGTGACGTAGGACGAATCTCAGTTGCGTTCGCGTCTGATACCGTTAATCTGTGCATCTTATCACGTGACTCGTTGAGCGCGTTACCATGGAGACATAACACTATTCACCACAGCATCCACCCTCCTCCTCATCACAAAGAGGCTTTTCACAGAACATGGGTGTCTCGAGATGCATTTTAAAGGCTGATCTTACTGTCGGTACGGCAGGTATTATGAAGCTCGAGTCCTACATGCAACACCAAAGAAAATTTGGGGTTAAACAACAGCAAATTCATTCTTTGGCTTCAAAAAAGTCTTGGTGTTAAATATACTGAACTGTTCCTCTATTCATTTAATGTCTCACTTTAGGAAAGCAAAGAAAGCAGCTCAATGCAGGTGGCTAGTAAGTTTCTCCAACATAAACTATTGGACTATTTGTCAGGGGCGAATTTTAAGTTTCTAGAGTCCATCCAATCACATTTAATCCTTTTGCACACTACACGACTCAAGCTGGTCTACTTTGATGTTGTGGGTCTGCAACTTGAAATCTCTGATCACTCTTGACGGATCTCAGACCTGTTTGAGTCATCAGGCGTGCACACTGACATGGCGAGTGAGAGACAGTCAATGAGTAACAGCCAATGAAACGTAGAGAGACTGCATTTCAGTGGTGACTTGCACAGCAATCTCATTATTAGCACTCCCGTCTGTCGGACTAATATCATCATTGATTATCTTGTCGGTCCAGCTGATGGCGCCCGAGGCCTATGCCTAGAAATGGCCCTGGGGAGAACAATACGATGCCATTTTCAGATACGACAGGGGTCCATTACTCAAAAAAGGTTGAGAACCGCTGTAGTGCACGAACATGACATGACGAGAACAAGAGACCGCGAGTCGTTACTTGTGCACATGGCGCGACTGAACGATGCAGTGCGCTGTACGGTGTTGGACACTGATCATTAGAACCATCCATTAATGGAACTTTAAAATGAACTTTTGTTCTAATGAAAATTAATTTAAGATCTTCATAACTTGATATAAATGCTTTTATGTCCAGAACAGTAGAACGGACCATCAACCAGTGGAATGATGTCCAATCTGCCTGTAAGAGCTAACGTTAGCTATAAGCTAACGTGGCGTCTGAATGCTATGGCAAGAAAACGGAAGCATGGGGTTGAATTGCAGCACTGTTTTAATTCATTGAGGATGACTCTGAATGTTGAAGAGCATGTTCAAATGAGCAATCAAGACGTTCTCATTCAACGACTGGAGATTTAATACTCCATTTCTGATCATCTTTATTGATCACTGTTGATTCCGTGAGGTATTGACAACGGTTTGTCTCTGGTCTGTGGCATTACCGTCGTTTCAGTGAAACTCGAGGTGAATGTTTGACTTGAGTCATAAGTATTGGTTTTGTTTTAGGCTTGTCTGATGATTGGAGGTCTTGAGGAGCGCAGCAGATCTCGGAGAGAGAAGGAAAAGGCTTTGATTGAGAAACAGTCACGTTAAGTCTTATTCAAGAACAGTTTTCAGATTATAATGCAAAATATGTTGCTTTTCTATATGCAGGTTTACATCAGGAGCTCTCATTACCCAGTGTGAGTCCCTGTCTGGAGGTTCAGCATTGAATCTAATGCATCATAAACAACACACTGTTCTTTAATGGCTCTAAACCTCTTAAATTGTTTTTACAATCAGTTGCATGAGCCAGTTTTATCTGTTTAACTGTTTAAGATGTTTCTGAAACATGTGTTTGTTGTTTTTTGTCTTTAGTGGCAAGAAACGCTTGCGTTTGCCCAGTATCATGCTGAAGATTTAGGACCCAGTCATGAATGAAACTTTGGTGTCTGAGGACTCCAACAAGGATCTCCATCAATAGTGACGTCTGAAAGAGCTGCACCTCCTAATTAGGCAAACTGAAAACGACGCCTTGTTCATAAAGCGAGATGTCCTCGAGTCCTTTTATAATCCTGATGCAAGGCATTGTAGTTAATCACACTGTGTATGTATAATACAGCATTCTGGAGGTATAACCAGGATAATATACTTAATTTTCCTAAATTATAAGCTTGACATGTTACTTTAATTGTGGGATAGCAACACTTCTGATTTGCTGTTTATGGTGGACACAATTCAAATTTTTTCCTCATCTTTATACTTCAGTTAACAGCAAACCATTAGAGTAAACAGACGTTTACATTAAAAGCTGCAGTTTTCATTAAAATAATGTAAAATCCTAACTGGCCTTTCTCATAGCCAGGGCGGCGGTGGCTCAGGTGGTAGAGCGAGTTGGCCACTAATCGCAGGGATGGTGGTTCGATTCCTTGGGCAAGACACTGAACCCCAAGTTGCTCCCACTGGCAGGATAGTGCCTTGGATGGCATTTCTGCCGTCATTGGTGTGTGTGTGTGTGTGTGTGTGTGTGCGTGTGTGTGCGTGTGCGTGTGCGTGCGTGCGTGTGTGTGTGTGTGTGTGTGTGCGTGTGCGTGTGTGCGTGTGTATGAGTCACAGTGTAAAGCGCTATATAAGTGCAGAACATTCATACTGGTAAAGAAAGAGTCTTGACAGATCAAAAATATCTCATCCAGAATATTTCTCTGTGCATTGAGATTATACAGGTTTGTTATGTGGATATTGTTAATTATGTTAAAAAATGATTTGGACTTTCAAGTGTTGAATTCTTCTGAATTGTTTATATCATGGCCTGGTGCAAATAAAATGCTAATGTTTTGGTTTGGAACTTTTGTTATTTAAAAGTCTAGCAGAAAAGCCTAGAAGATAGAACATTTCTGCTTATGTATATAAAATTTAGCTAGCAAAAAAGATTAGCATTAAATTAAAGACTCTTATCGTCCTGGGGTCTGGGTGTCTCAGCGAGTATTGACGCTGACTATCACACATGGAGTCGATAGTTTGAATCCAGGGAGTGACTCCAGTCAGGTCTCCTTAGCAACCAAATTGGCCCAGTTGCTAGGGAGGGTAGAGTCACATGGGGTAACCAGATTGGCCCGGTTGCTAGGGAGGGTAGAGTCACATGGGGTAACCAAATTGGCCCGGTTGCTAGGGAGGGTAGAGTCAAATGGGGCAACCAAAATGGGCCGGTTGCTAGGGAAGGTAGAGTCTGCACTGGTCTCAGAACAGTTATAGGAGAATTATAGGATGCTCCCTTGCTCCCTATTTAGTGCATGACTTAACCTCCAGTGTGCTGTCTGTCTGCACTGGTCTCAGAACAGTTATAGGAGAGCTATAGGACGCTCCCTTGCTCCCTATTTAGTGCATGACTTAACCTCCAGTGTGCTGTCTGTCTGCACTGGTTTCAGAACAGATGTAGGAGAGCTATAGGATGCTCCCTTGCTCCCTATTTAGTGCATGACTTAACCTCCAGTGTGCTGTCTGTCTGCACTGGTTTCAGAACAGTTGTAGGAGAGCTATAGGATGCTCCCTTGCTCCCTATTTAGTGCATGACTTAATCTCCAGTGTGCTGTCTGTCTGCACTGGTCTCAGAACAGTTATAGGAGAGCTATAGGATGCTCCCTTGCTCCCTATTTAGTGCATGACTTAACCTCCAGTGTGCTGTCTGTCTGCACTGGTCTCGGAACAGTTATAGGAGAATTATAGGATGCTCCCTTGCTCCCTATTTAGTGCATGACTTAATCTCCAGTGTGCTGTCTGTCTGCACTGGTCTCAGAACAGTTATAGGAGAGCTATAGGATGCTCCCTTGCTCCCTATTTAGTGCATGACTTAACCTCCAGTGTGCTGTCTGTCTGCACTGGTCTCAGAACAGTTATAGGAGAATTATAGGATGCTCCCTTGCTCCCTATTTAGTGCATGACTTAACCTCCAGTGTGCTGTCTGTCTGCACTGATCTCAGAACAGTTATAGGAGAGTTATAGGATGCTCCCTTGCTCCCTATTTAGTGCACGACTTAACCTCCAGTGTGTTGTCTGTCTGCACTGGTCTCAGAACAGTTATAGGAGAGCTATAGGATGCTCCCTTGCTCCCTATTTAGTGCATGACTTAACCTCCAGTGTGCTGTCTGCCTGCACTGATCTCAGAACAGTTATAGGAGAGCTATAGGATGCTCCCTTGCTCCCTATTTAGTGCACGATTTAACCTCCAGTGTGCTGTCTGTCTGCACTGGTCTCAGAACAGTTTGAAATGCATCTTATTTTCATCATAACTCCATATAAAGCCTCTGAAAGACACATTTATCAGTTTTTGGATACTTACATTGATTCTCAATACTGCAGTGAATGTAGGAGTTTTATGGAAAGTTAGTCCTATTGGCCACGTATGTGGAGGTTGTGTTTAACAGCGTGTGGTTTTGTGATAAATCGATGCAATTTTTAAAATGGCATATCGGATGAAACTAGAGACTCTAATCTTTTGACTCAAACAGGTTTTAATGTGAAAACTTGAGCTTGATTCTTACCAGATGTAGTTTTGTTGCCGTTTCTCCCAAAGACAAACTTGCCTACGATTGGCGCCATGTTGTTTTGTCACATGATTCACTGAAAGTTTAACCCTTTAATGACAGCCCAGAGTCTCCTGATCTAAGATCAGTTCTTCATTAAATTAAATTATGCATAGCCTGTACTGATGCCAAAACGTTACGTCCACGCGTGTGGACGCGAGGATCTCAGGAGGTTAAAGGTTCGGTCTCATAATTACAGTATGACTTAATCTCATAATTATGATTTATTACCTCATATTTATAGACTTTTTATCTCAATTATCACTTACTATCTCATGTTTTATTTTTTTATCTCATAATTGACTCTCAATTATAACTTAGTGTGTCATAATTATGTAATTTAGTCAAAAATATGAGGAAAGTCCTTGTATTAAGACAGTATCTTTATGACTTAATCTCTTAATTTTGATTTATTATCTCATCATTTGAACTCAATCCATAATTATGACCTGTGTCATTAATATGACTTGTAATACTAATAATTATGATATTTTTATCAAACATATATGACAAAAGTATCTCATAGTTATGGATTACCAAAGCACTGGTGTTCATTTGGCAGAATTGGACTTCCACATGTTTGAGTTTTTCGATGCCTGATGTTGCACAATTATATGTCCGCAAATAAGACGTTATTTAATAAATCAATTATGAATACTGACTTAATATTATTTATAATTAATATTTTCTCAATTCATATAAATCAGTAGTGTAATGGTCACAGGGAAGGGGTGTTCCTGGACACAATATGACCACAAATACAGAAGTGTATTTGAGGTCAGAACTCCCCCATAGTGCAATAATGTAAAGGTGTGCAGACACGCCGCAGTTGTGCTGTAGTGTTCAGAGAGTCGCACAACTCTACAGTGTTACACTGATGTCATGTGTGTGTGTGTGTGTGTGTCTCTGTGTGTGTGTGTGTGTGTGTGTGTGTGTGTGCGGGTGGTGTGATGTCAGACATGTGACACCAGTGTTGTGTGTGTGTGTGTGTGTGTGTGTGTGTGTGTGTGTGTGTGTGTGTGTGTGTGTGTGTGTGTGCGGGTGTGCGGGTGGTGTGATGTCAGACATGTGACACCAGTGTTGTGTGTGTGTGTGTGTGTGTGTGTGTGTGCGGGTGGTGTGATGTCAGACATGTGACACCAGTGTTGTGTGTGGGTGTGTGTGTGTGTGTGTGTGCGGGTGTGCGGGTGGTGTGATGTCAGACATGTGACACCAGTGTTGTGTGTGGGTGTGTGTGTGTGTGTGTGTGCGGGTGTGCGGGTGGTGTGATGTCAGACATGTGACACCAGTGTTGTGTGTGTGTGTGTGTGTGTGTGTGTGTGTGTGTGTGTGCGGGTGGTGTGATGTCAGACGTGTGACACCAGTGTTGTGTGTGTGTGTGTGTGTGCGGGTGTGCGGGTGGTGTGATGTCAGACATGTGACACCAGTGTTGTGTGTGGGTGTGTGTGTGTGTGTGTGTGTGCGGGTGTGCGGGTGGTGTGATGTCAGACATGTGACACCAGTGTTGTGTGTGTGTGTGTGTGTGTGTGTGTGTGTGTGCGGGTGGTGTGATGTCAGACATGTGACACCAGTGTTGTGTGTGGGTGTGTGTGTGTGTGTGTGTGTGCGGGTGTGCGGGTGGTGTGATGTCAGACATGTGACACCAGTGTTGTGTGTGGGTGTGTGTGTGTGTGTGTGTGCGGGTGTGCGGGTGGTGTGATGTCAGACATGTGACACCAGTGTTGTGTGTGTGTGTGTGTGTGTGTGTGTGTGTGTGCGGGTGGTGTGATGTCAGACATGTGACACCAGTGTTGTGTGTGTGTGTGTGTGTGTGTGTGTGTGTGTGTGTGTGTGTGTGTGTGTGTGTGTGTGTGCGGGTGGTGTGATGTCAGACGTGTTACTGCAGGTGCGTTCAATTGGATATTTTGAGTTTAAATTTATGCTTTTATGCAGGTTTAAATGTGTGCATGTGATTTGTTTAATCAATGTTTTAAATGTTTTTTTATCATATCAGTTGTGACAAATGAGTGAGTGAATTTTGAATGTTATTACTTAGTGTTAATATTCATCTCTGATTTGCATGTCGTCATTTCACCGTTTTAAAGTCTGTCTGAATGAGGACACATTAATCGCCAATAAAGTGACCGTTTATGTCCATCATCTGCCATCTGTCCATTTGTTTGTAGTCATTTCATTGTCACCTGGGATTTATCACACTGAAATAAACTGAAATACGACTAGAATATCAATTTATTGATTTAATATAATATAAATGACATCATAAACTCGTAAAATGACGTTAGCAACAAGAGTACAATGCAGATAATAGCTGTAGACGTCATTAATGGTTCATCTACTGGATTTAAATGTTTATTACTTCTATATGTGTTAGTCATCACATATTAATATAAATATATCAGTAGACACGTGACTGTAATTATAAGTGTGTAAACACTCAATATAAAAGTCACATGTCTTCTTTACTGGTTTAAATGTTTAACTGTTTAATAGTCCATTATAAAGAAAATATTTTCCATCCTTACGTCTTTTGGCATTGTGAGAGATTTCCATGTTACAGTCCTGATATTTATAGTATGATACACAAAACAAAAACAAAAAATAATATATATATTTTCAATTTCATAATAAATGCAATTGTGTAATCTTTAACCAAATGAACAAAGCTTGAAATATGTTAGGATGTTTAATTTCGTTTTGTTAAAGATTACTCCATTTGAGTGACACCTGTTGTGAAATTGAAACGAGCAAATCTTACAAATCTGAAAAAGAGTGGACCGCGGGGAACGGAGGGTGTTGACAGCATCACATACGGCAGTGGATGGAGAGTTCTGGAGTTCCGATGATTCTTCATTGTGTTCCGACAGAATTCCAGCAGTGAATGAAGATATTGGAATCCTGTCGTGTGATTGGTTGACTGTGATTGGTTGACTGTCGTGTGATTGGTTGACTGTGATTGGTTCAGGGCAGAGTGTCCACAGTGACGGATGTGAGTGTGACGTCATGCTGAATAATGATGCGGTCGATCTGGTTGACTTCTCTGATTCGGTGCTGAAAGTCAAAGATGGGCGTGTTGTTGACGGCCACCTTGAACTCGTTGAAGGTGCACAAGATCTTCATCTAAAGAGGAACCACATTACATGGAGATTCATGCCACACTGAGGAGCTTTCAAAGTTAGCAACATCATGACTACAATGGTACAGTACCACAATTGGGCGGTCCTGCTTCTATTATTCCACCAATGAACAGCAAGCGTTTGAAAACATTATTTTTAGGAAGAGGATGTTGGAGTAAGAACTCCAGCGTATCGTTTACCTCAAAGTGATGCCCGAGCATGAATGGAAACGGCGCCAGAATGTCACGCTCCTCTTTTCCCCAACGCTCCCCCAGTTTATGATTGCGCACCAGAACCGCTTTCCCTCCTTCGTTGAATCGTGGGTTGATGTGAAGGGCGATGTCGTTACCACGCAGGAAATTGATTGTGAACCTTGAGGAAGAAGAAACATCAGCGACACACAAACCAACAGTCCCCTACAAAACCATTTGACAAAGCCAACTATGATCAGCTGGTTTCCTGGTCTTTAAAATGGTTTAAGAAGATGGTCTCCTAGCCTGACAATCTGAAAGTGCCCCAAACCCCTCTAAAACCAGCCAACAGACCAGTCTAACTAGGTAAGGAGACCAGCTAAGACCAGCAAACCAGACATTCAGTAGTCTCAAAACCTTGTTATGCATTTTAGAACTTACATTTTAGCATCAGGTTTAACCTGTCCTCTGATAGTTAGCATTAGCTTGTCGTAGACACCACGAGGGAAATTCATGTTGAATGGGACGGTCTGAAAGCAGAGAAAACATTCGTCGTTTAGGAGCATCATAAAACTGTTTTTTTAGTACAGCCAAAAATCGAGAGTTCTGGCACACTTGCTACAAATTTACTGGTTATTTAAACATGTAAACAAGCTTTGCTGCACGTCACCACTGCCGGTGAAGAACTGCAAACTTCTAGGAAATATTTGCGGTAAATGTTCATTTACACGTTAAAAGAACGAGTGGCAAATATGCAGCAAGTTTGGCAGAACTCCTGATGTTTCGTGTTGGAGTGCAGCGGTTCTCAGCTGGTTTTGCTGCAGGACACAGATTTTATATTAAACATCATTTGGTGACTAACGCAGTACCAAAATGAATGATAATACAAAGCCAATAACTCACAAAACACCATGTTTCACTGCAAGTCAGTCTGTATTTAATGCCGTTTTTGTGGTATTTTCTTTTCACTTGACATCTAATTTCACCAGCTTCTACCAGATGAATTTGTGCCAAAATTCTGTAGAATCTGATTGACGTGCGACCTTTGACGTTAATAACAAAAGAAATGGGAAGCATTTACTCCTCCCATTTAAAAGTCGATAAAGTTTATAGAGCTCAGAAATCAGAACTATACATGATTCACTGGTGTATTATACTTCTCATATAAGCTGCATTAAAGAGCTGCTTTACTCAGTTTTATTAAAAGTCGCACAGAGGTGCCCCAAATTTACACAGGAGTCACAATCGCAGGGTTCGACGGATCACGGAGAAGGATATATCTGCAGGCCGGAGATCTCCAAATGTGGGTGGATTCTATGAAATAGGGTGTGGTTTCTCCAGAAGGGGGTGGGGTTACTCCAAAAGGGGCAACACCTCCACAGACAGTTAGGGTTTGGGAAAGGGTTAGGCTCCCACCCCTTTTTGGAGCTCTGCCTGCAGTTATACACTAACTGTGTGTGGAAGTGTCACCCCTTTTGGAGCTTGCTTTACCCTCTTCTGGAGTAACCCTGCCCCCTTCTGGAATGACCCCGCCCTATTTTGGAGTTCCCTCCCCCTTTTAGAGATCTCCAGGGCTGGAATCATGCCCTCAATTCATGATTTATTTGTGAGTGCTGATTGACAAGACGGTGCTGCAGGAGTCTTTGCCAGTCCAACTGTTGACCTGTGATGATGTTAAGGATTGAGGACAGAGATCAATACTCGCTGCTGTCTGTGTGTCTATATCAGAACTGCAGAACACTTGAGTCTTACAACAGGAGCAGTAGGCCACGGCTGCTGGGTTCCTCCCGTCTGGACTTGACCGGGGCAGCCAGGTTGACCAGGATTACCATGCCAGGTCGGGGGTACTGGAGACGGTAGGTATCCGGGCGGGGTGGGTAGCTGAGCAGGCCAGCTTGGTTGTACAGGTGGGTTGGGTTGTACAGTTGGACTGGGTTGACTTGTTGGAGTGGTTGGTGTATTGGGCCATCCGGGTTGGGTGGGTTGGACAGGCCAGGTCGTTGGTACCGCTGTACTGGGTTGGCTCACGGGCCAGGTGGGTTGGTTAGGTTGGCATGGCCAGTACGGTTGGCAGGGTTGAATCGGCCACACTGTACCAGAGGTCTGCTGGGGGGTCTGAGGGTAAAGTCCGTTGCACTGCTGACCAGATGATGGGCAACTCATGATGCCTATCAACTGTGAACTGAGAGAGAAAACAAAATATCAGAAGTGAAATGAAAAGCTGGACGTGCCTAACCCAAAACCAAAACAAGAACCTTATGTGTGAACGACACAATTGCACAACGTTTGCCATGTTATGAAGGAATCTGCGCATCCAGAACTCCACAGAATCACAACATCTTTCATTCATATACGTTCTACGCATGTCCCATTCCTTGTATGTTTATTACATATTTGGGTAATTCCATAATGCTTTTGGCTACCGATAAGAGTGTTGTTCTCTCAGGTACATCAAAATTAATTTTGTTTAAATTCCTTCTGCAGAATACCGGAGATACTCTTGTATCAAGTGAACGGACCGCAGAAAGTATCATCACACAAAACTAACTGAGCCATAAAGATGCTTTAGTTGTATTTGAAATATCATTTTGAAACTTTATTTGTAAATATATTGATCTAATCATAAAGCGAGAGCAAGAGGTAAAACTGTAACATGAAGAAAACTTTTAGCACATATTTATCCTGGTTAATGTTAATTTCAGCATATACAATGTAACACAATGTATCAGTATATGACAACATGAGCTCATGCGTTATGAGCTAACATGAACTGATAATGAACAATTGTATTTTAATAAATCAACATTGGCCAAGATCAATCAATGATGTGAAATATATATTGTTAATTGTTTGTTCCTGATGACTGATGCACTTACTAATATTAACGAATAGACCCTTATTGTTAAGTGTTACCAAGCAGGATTTACGAGTCTGAAACACCAGCAGCAAACGTGAACGCACAAATCTGATGATCCTGCGATGTCACATCTTTAATAATATCTGCTGTTAATACAACGTTCAGTGAAAGCAAAATCTAATGATTCCTATGATGGAATAACTCTCCCTTTTATCTACATCAAAGCATGAACAATTTAATCACAGATATACTGGCAAGTACAACAATAAATGCAGAAGTTCAATGTCACAGCCAAACCGTAAGAAAATCATTACAGTTATTAAAAGTCAGAAGAACACAGAGTTTCAGATCACTGTACCTGCGGAGAGAGCCTGGAGTGGATGGAGACACAAAAGACTAAAAGATGTCCCATTTATATCGTCTCCTCCTCTTGAGAAACTCACACACACACACACACACACACACACACACACACACGCACACACACACACACACGCACACACACGCACACACACGCACACACACGCACACACTCACACACACACACATAGTGCTTATGTTTGTAAAATGTGCACGATGACACATCAGCATGAGATTGAACAGTTGTTGTGTCACAGTGATGAGGACATTTCACAAACTCTTTAATGACACTTGATTACACGTCCAGTCATACAGACGTACATATACAAGAACATTGTGGAGAGATTTGAAAGAAATCTGTCTGGTGTTTTCTGTGAATGAAAAACCTGCTGTGATTTCAGAACTGGAGTAATTTCAGTGTTTTTATGGTATATCTGCTAAAGAGTTGCGTGACCAGCTCATAAAACAGCAGTGTGGATGATTAGATTTACTTTTACATGAAACAGCGTTCACAAACACTCATCAATATTACACGGTTGCCACAGTAACCAGCAATTTTGTAAATTATACCATTACTCACACACACACACACACACACACACACACACTTACATTTATGCATTTGGCAGATGCTTTTATCCACAGAGCCCTTATTACAGGGACAATCCCCCCGGAGCAACCTGGAGTTAAGTGTCTTACTCAAGGACACAATGGTGGTGACTGTGGGGATCAAACCAGCAACCTTCTGATTACCAGTTATGTGCTTTAGCCCACTACGCCACCATCAACTCCAACACACTCGTACACACTCACATAAACACACACACACACACACACACACACACACACACACACACAAACAGAATGAAGTTCACTCTCTAGTAAGCTGAGGGTTTATTGGTGACTATAATGTTTTGTTTTATTTGTGCTGGGTGTCAGATGTCATATGCATCTCTTTATCTATATACTGTATGTGTATGTATTTCCTCATGAGTACAAACACACTGTATGGATTCTACAGGCTTCTCTGGTGGAGAAAAGTTTCACTAACTGTGAATTGTTGAGCACGTTAAACTGATCTGTGTTTATATTATTCAACAGGATGTTCAAGTACTATATAAGTTCATGTGATCATATAGTTGATGGTTTGTGTTGTAATGAAGTTCTTGTGAGTGTGTGCTGATGTCAGTCATGCGACTGCGACTCACTGAAACATGCGCTGACTGCTCAAGAGACATAATGCAATTACTGCTGCAGTGTGTGTGTGTGTGTGTGTGTGTCTCACAGCATAAACACATTTGTGTGAACACTGTGTTTATAATAAGGGATGTATGGACACTAACACACAGTGAACATGAATTTTAAATATCACTAATGCACATGTCGCACTGACACTTTGCAGTTAAAATCTGCTTCTCTAGACAGAATTTTAATGTTCATCATATGATGTTGAAGGACTCATTGTTTGGATTCTCCACGGTGCCCACGGTTACTGAACACACAAACAGTGCACAAATAAAACATGTACCACTCAAATCAACTTCCTCTTATTTTAACTGAAGACACAGCTGGATATTTAGAATATTGGGAAGCAATACTCATTTTACCCTATGTTTTGCAGTAGACCAGAACTGAACATAAATTGTGATACAGGTCCAGATTTCTTGGTTTTGTTGTGTTTTGGATGCTGGGTTTAACCAGAGAGGACACAGATGGAGTTTTCTATACACGCATGAGTTCAAAACACAACAGCAGCTGTTTATGTGTCAGTCAGTTTCTATACATTTACTACATATGATATGTGAACATTATATGAAAGGTCTTTGTAAGGAGGGTCTTGACTGGACAGGGGAAGAAGGACACGGTGACAGGCTGGTGAACTCAAAAGGTAAGGGTTTCTTTAATTTGTCAGGGAGCGGGGTTAACACAAAGGTGAACACAAATAATCTTTTAAGTAATTTCTTTTGAATAAGGCTGCCAACACTGGACTGGCATCGTGCCCCGACTGGCGGTGTTGTGGCTCTTTTATGCCGCTCTCCCCGTGCTCACTGAAATTAGAGACAGGTGTTAGACATATTTTAGCTCAGGTGTAAGTGCCCTTACCGCTCCCCCTCTCCGGACGGGCGCTTGACCACGCCCCCGCTGCCACAGTCTTCCAATGACATTAAGCTGTAAAACCCCTTTTGTACTTTTGGAACTGGGTTCTTTAGTGTCGGTTTTGGCCTTCATGTTCCTCAGGGATCACATTACCAAATCTGTACAAGAATCAGACTTCTAGAAAAGACATGTTCTGCATTTCCCATCTTTCTGTATATCGACAGAGAACATCCTTAAAAACATGCAGAACTGGCCACAGTTTAATTAAAGTATTGCTGCTAAATAAGAAGAGGTCCCTGTCTGTAGCTCACTTCAACATCGAAGAAGCGACACTAAGGGTCTCTCTTGAGCGCCGAATATACCTCTGATCTATGAAAAAAGGCCAATGATAAGTTGTCAGACAGAATTTGCATGTCCCGCCCCCAGACATACGGGTATAAAGGCGGGGAAATGATGAGCTGACGACTGCATGGAGAGAACCCTTCTCCACTCGTCAAAAAGCCCCTTGCTTATCCGCTCTCACTACCATCGATGGCGGAGCAGCCCATGGGTACACGGCGATTCCCCAGGTGGATAGGCCAGTTGCGGTCCACCTATGCCCCGAGAACACCGCCACCTGGCGGGGTCACCCTGTGCTCCCCTCCAAGGCCTGTAGGATGACTTTGGCACTGGCCGCTAAAGCCTACAGCGCCACTGGACAGGCCGCTTCAGCCCTGCATGCCATGGCCCTCCTGCAAGTCCACCAGGCCAAGGCACTCAAAGACCTGCACGGTAGTTCTGATCCCGATGTCCTGCAGGAACTGCACTCAGCGACCGCCCTCGCAATCAGGGCTACGAATGCCGCAGCGCAGTCACTCAGGCAGGCGATGGCCACACTTGTGGTTCAGGAATGTCATCTATGGCTGAACGGACAAGACGTGTCTCCCAGTTTGGCCTCTTCGGCATCACCGTCGAGGATTTCGTCCAGCAGTTTTCCGCGGTGAAAAAGCAGACGAGGCCAAATTACATTTAAGAAAATGTATAATCTTCCTTTTATTATGGGGTGGCCCAAACCATTCACATTACACGTGGAGAGAGACAATCCACTAATATAAACATTTGACATTTTGACATATGAGAAAAAATAGATTGTGTGTCAAAAATAAAATCATAAAGACTACATTCCAACATAAATCAACCCCCGAACATCTCCCAGAACAAAAAAAAACAAAAAATATGCGCATTAACCCCACGCATGACAGCGCAACCTGAGTCCATCCCTCTAATCTCAAACAGTCCATGTACACCTACGAGAGTCCCTGCGACAACTTTGCCATCGGATTTCTCAAGTCTGGTTGTTCTATACAAATTATGTGAGACACAATTACAAAATTACAGCAATGCACAGGTCAAACCACATCATCAAGTTCGCCGATGACATAACCGTTGTGGGTATCATCAGCAAGAACGACGAGTCAGCATACAGAGAGGAGGTGCAGCAGCTAACGGACTGGTGTAGAGCCAACAACCTGTCCCTGAATGTGGACAAAAAAAGAGATGGTTGTTGACGTTAGGAGAGCACAGAGTGACCGCTCTCCATTGAACATCGATGGCTCCTCTGTGGAGATCGTCAAGAGCACCAAATTCCTTGGTGTTCACCTGGCGGAGAACCTCACCTGGTCCCTCAAAACCAGCTGTATTACCAAGAAAGCCCAGCAGCGTCTCTACTTTCTTAGAAGGCTGAGGAAAGCACATCTCCCACCCCCCATCCTCACTACATTCTATAGAGGGACTATTGAGAGCATCCTGAGCAGCTGCATCACTGCCTGATTTGGGACTTGCACTGTTTCAGACCACGAAGCCCTGCAGAGGATAGTGAGGACAGCTGAGAAGATCATCGGGGTCTCTCTTCCCTCCATCAAAGACATTTACACAAACCGTTGCAATATTCGGGCCCACATGGACAGAGACTGGACTGACACACACACACACACACACACACACACACACACACCTGTACACCATCCAACATTTCCACATGTCCAGAGTTGCACTTTAATTCATTGTCACTTATACCTACCTGCAACCTCAATAATGTACTTTGTATGTTATTGTAACACGGTTCGATATGGGAAGGGAAAAGAAGGACACGGTGACAGCTCTCTCTCCACTCAGGTAGGGGCCTTTATTGTGCCAGCAAGGTATATTTTTATATAATACAGAAACGTGCAATCAGAAAACTCTAAAATGTGTGCAGCTTGCTCCGATGCCAACACTAGACTGGCGTGTCTCTCCTTCGCTGGCGATGTTGTGGCCTTTATGCCGCTCTCCCCATACTCACTGAAATTAGAGACAGGTGTTAGACATAATTTAGCTCAGGTGCAAGCGCCCTTACCGCTTTCTCCCTTCGGACGGGCGCTTGACCACGCCCCCGCTGCCACATACCCCCACCGCCCGACTCAGGCCGGGGCGTCATCCGGCCTGCCTACCACTCCCCCCCCATTTCTGGAAAGGAAGTCGGCGACAGCCATCTGCACCCCCGGTCTGTGGACCACCTCGAACTTAAAAGGCTGGAGAGCCAGATACCAACGGGTAATCCGGGCGTTAGTATCCTTCATGCGGTGGAGCCACTGCAGTGGGGCATGATCCGAGCAGAGAGTGAAGGCCCGCCCCAGCAGGTAGTAGCGGAGCGTGAGGACCGCCAATTTGATAGCCAGACATTCTTTCTCCACGGTGCTGTACTTAGTCTCCCTTAAGGAGAGCTTTCTACTAATGTACAGCACGGGGCGCTCCTCCCCCTCCACCACCTGCGAGAGCACGGCCCCCAGCCCTCTGTCTGAAGCGTCCGTCTGTAATAGGATAGGGAGAGAGAAATTAGGAGAATATATAAGCGGCCCCCCACAGAGTACGGCTTTAACCCGTGTGAACGCCTGTTGGCACTGCTCCGACCACTGGACCGGATCTGGAGCCCCCTTTTTAGTGAGGTCAGTCAGCGGACTGGTGACGTCCGAATAATTAGGGATGAACCTCCTATAATAGCCAGCCAGCCCCAGGAACTGCCTCACCCCATTTTTGGTCTTGGGCCTAGGGCAAGTCGCAATCACCGCGGTCTTATCAATTTGGGGACGCACCTGGCCATGACCCAAGTGGAACCCCAGATACCGCACCTCCACTCGCCCAATCGCGCACTTCTTAGGGTTTGCTGTGAGCCCTGCCCGCCGCAGCGACTTCAGGACCGCCCTCAGATGTTGTATATGCCGCTGCCAGTCATTACTATAGATAATGATATCATCTAAATAGGCAGCGGCGTAAGCGGAGTGCGGGCGGAGGATACGGTCCATCAGACGCTGGAACGTGGCTGGGGCCCCGAACAAACCGAACGGGAGTGTCACGAATTGGTGTAATCCGAACGGCGTAGTGAAGGCTGTTTTTTCTCGGGAGATTGGTGTCAAGGGGATCTGCCAATAACCCTTTGTCAAATCTAGGGTCGAATAAAAGCGAGCAGTACCTAACCGATCGAGCAGTTCATCAACCCGGGGCATTGGGTACGTGTCAAATTTAGACACCGCGTTGACTTTTCTATAGTCCACACAGAATCGCACCGACCCGTCGCTCTTGGGAACAAGAACGACCGGGCTAGACCAGTCACTGTAGGACTCTTCTATTACGCCCATATCAAGCATGGCATCCAATTCGTCCCGAACAATTTTTTTTTTATGCTCGGGGAGACGATAAGGGCGGCTACAAACGACCACCCCCA
Organism: Moxostoma hubbsi; assembly: GCA_032164185.1. Classification (NCBI taxonomy): domain Eukaryota; kingdom Metazoa; phylum Chordata; class Actinopteri; order Cypriniformes; family Catostomidae; genus Moxostoma; species Moxostoma hubbsi. Next base: position 392,700 of record JAVLUX010000022.1, read on the forward strand.
GCTCGGTCTCGATGTGGTGTTCAATGAGGTTCGTGCGACCCGGTAGGGGAGAAAACACGTCAGAAAACTCCTTTTGCAACCTGGCCACCTCTGATCGTTGGCACGGGGAGAGGTGGTCTCCACAAATGACCGGGGCATTGAGATCAGGTTTTGGATTTACCTCCGGTCCGAGCTCCGCCCTCTCTGGAATCACCGTGGCCAACGATACAGGGACCGCCTCCCTCCATAATTTAAGGAGGTTGAGGTGGTAAATTTGACGTGCGTCCCCTCTATCGGTTCGTTTAACCTCATAATCGAGATCCCCTACTCGTCGTGTGACCTCGAAGGGCCCTTGCCACTTGGCGAGTAATTTGGAGCTCGATGTGGGGAGTAATACAAGGACTTTATCTCCCGGTGCAAATTCCCTTAGCTGTGCTCCCCTGTCGTACAGCTGGCGTTGACGTTCTTGGGCCCGGAGCAAATTTTTTTGTGTTAGTTTTCCCAAAGCGTGAAGTTTTGCTCTGAGGTCAAGAACGTATTGAATTTCGTTTTTGCTATTTGAAGGTCCTTCCTCCCAGCCCTCCCGTAAGACATCTAAGATGCTAGGCGGGCGACGCCCATATAACAGCTCAAACGGAGAGAAGCCGGTTGAGGCTTGCGGGACCTCTCGCACTGCAAACAACAGGGGGTCGAGCCATCTGTCCCAATTTTTAGCATCCTCGTGCACAAACTTACGATCTGTCTGCGGATGATACACGCTAGTGCGAATCGATTTAATACCCAACAGATCGTAGAGTTCGCGAAGTGTACGTGACATAAATGTTGTGCCTTGATCGGTGAGGATTTCTTTTGGAATCCCCACCCGGGAGATTATTTTGCAGAGTGTCGTAGCAACACTACGTGCTGAGATGTTGCTTAACGGCACTGCTTCCGGATATCACGTTGCGTAATCCACTAGGACTAACACAAAGCGATGTCCGCGTGCTGTCCGTTCTAATGGCCCGACGAGGTCCATTCCAATTCTTTCGAAGGGGACCTCGATCAAGGGAAGAGGGCGCAATGGCGCTTTTGGGGTGGCCGGTGGGTTTACCAGCTGGCATTCGCGGCACGCCGCACACCACCTGCGGACGTCACCGCTAATGCCCGGCCAATAAAAACGGGCGATTAGATGGAGAAGTGTTTTCCTTTCCCCTAGGTGACCTGCCATGGGATTATAATGAGCCGCCTGGAATAACATTTCCCGGCGGCTCCGTGGAATCAAAAGCTGTGTTACATTTTCTTTGGTCTGAGTGTCCTGCGTCACTCTATACAGTCGGTCATTTATAATTGCAAAATAGGGATGTGCGAGAGCGATGTCTGGCCGAAGACGCTGCCCATCGATCGTTTTCACCTGATCGAAGGCATGCTTAAGGGTTTCGTCGCGCGACTGCTCCAAAGGGAAATCCTCGTCAGGGAATTCCCTGCGTAGGGGAGGGGCGAGACCCTCGCCCCTCTCCTCGTGATCTCGATTTGGAGCAGCCGAGGATGGACCTGGCTCCGCCTCCCCTGCCAAAGCATCGCACATCGCACACCTCCCCATTTTAGTGCAGGACCCATCCTCACAAATATTCCCTAATAAATTCTTAAACGCAGGCCAATCTGTCCCCAAAATCAGAGGATGGGTGAGGCGGGAACTAACCGCTGCCTCCACTCTGTGTTTTTTCCCTTGAAATTTGATCAGCACAGTCACCAACGGATAGTTGTGAACATCCCCATGCACACACCTCACCCTTACCCGCTTAGCTGTGCTCAAAGCCCCGGGTTGAACCAAGCGTTGATGGATTGTGGTCTGATTACAACCGGTATCCAGCAAAGCTTGGTGTGTACCCCCCTGGATTCTTACCGGAATCCGGTACGCTCCAGCCCGATCGGGGGCAGCATGCTGGGGATCGGAGACCCGAACCACCATCCCCACCTCCATCATCGGACACTGATCGCGGAGGTGACTCGGGTCCCCGCACCTCCAACAGGCCGGCCCAGGCGCCACCCCCGTACCTGCGTCGGCGGACGCTCCCACCTGAGGGGGAGAGCGGTTAAATGTTGTGGAGGGGGAGTGAGCTGCCGTAGAAGGTCTCTGCCAGACTCCTCGCCTGCGGGGGCAGGAACGGACCCTAGAGAAAAGACAGAGCGAGAGGGGGGCGGGGGATGGGAGAAAGTAGAAAAAAACACAGGGGGAGGGGGAGGAGAGAGAGAGAGAGAAGGCTCGTCCAGCCTTGGGATCGCCGCCATGTGGTCCTCCGCGAGCTGAACGGCCGCCTCCAGCGACGCCGGGCGGTGGCACTGGACCCACTCCGCCGTGTTCTTGGGCAATCGTTGGATGAACTGTTCCAGTACCACCTGATCGATCAGTCCCTCGACGTCGCGGTCCCCCACTAGCAGCCATTTCCTGCAGGCATCACGGAGTCGCTGGGCAAACGCGAATGGGCGGTCGGCTTTCTCCAGTTTCATAGCTCGGAAGAGTTGGCGATGTTCCTCAGGACTCCGACCAACCTGTTGCATTATGGCTCTCCTTAAGTCAGAGTAGGCCAGGAGGTTCGTCTCGGGTAGTTGGTGGGCCGCGAGTTGGGCTTCCCCGGACAAAAGAGGAACAAGGCGGGCTGCCCATTGATCGCGGGGCCAACCCCAAATTTCGGCGGCCCGCTCAAACAAGTCCAGGAAAGCTTCCGGATCGTCCGTTGCCCCCATCTTCTGTAACGTGGGCGGGGGTAACGGGGAACGATTGTCCGGGGTCGCGGCTGTGGCGGGAGCGACCTCCTGGCTGAGCAGACTCCGGATGATGTGCCGGTCCTCTGCTTGAGCCCGCATGATCTCAAAGAAGCGCCGGTCTTGGTCCTCTCAGAGCTCAAGCAGAGACTGTTGGTGGTTCTGGTGTAATGCCGCGAGGGACTGGAGGACTTCGGCCAGCTGGGAGGAATCTACGGGGCGACCTTCCATGTTCGGTGATTTTATTCCCGGGTCTCGGCACCAGTGTAACACGGTTCGATATGGGAAGGGAAAAGAAGGACACGGTGACAGCTCTCTCTCCACTCAGGTAGGGGCCTTTATTGTGCCAGCAAGGTATATTTTTATATAATACAGAAACGTGCAATCAGAAAACTCTAAAATGTGTGCAGCTTGCTCCGATGCCAACACTAGACTGGCGTGTCTCTCCTTCGCTGGCGATGTTGTGGCCCTTTTATGCCGCTCTCCCCATACTCACTGAAATTAGAGACAGGTGTTAGACATAATTTAGCTCAGGTGCAAGCTCCCTTACCGCTTTCTCCCTTCGGACGGGCGCTTGACCACGCCCCCGCTGCCACAGTTATGTTTACATTTGGCATTTTTAGAAAGTGTCATCTTTTTGCACTACTCAATTTACAAATGTGTAATGGTCAGCACTGCACTGTCTCTTACTGTGCCTATTGTCCTGTTCCTTTTGGTTATTTATTGTATTGTCTTGTACTTTTTTGCACGTGCTCTTTATGTAGAAATGGTATTTAGTCTGTGTAGTCTCATGTGGTTCTGTGTTTGTCCTATGTTGTTTTTATGTAGCACCAGGTCCTGGAGGAACGTTGTCTTGTTTCACTTTGTACTGTACTAGATTCATTCACATAACTGTCCCGAAGGTGTGTTCCTCCACTAAACAAGCTCCAGCCGCTAGCGGAACCAGCACAAAAAAAGAAAAGAAAGATAAGCCGTTCAGCTTCCTCGGGCAGTCAAACGAATGTTCAGTGAGCCGGACCATTCTGCTGTTATCTGAGTGTAACAAACGTACTAATCACGTTAATGATTTGTAAGAAATATTCCACAAAACAAACTCCATCTAATATGAGGCATATGCACAAAGAACGTGCATATTCTTCCACAAACTGTCCCGAAGGTGTGTTCCTCCACAAAACACACATGACTAGCCGCTAGATGGAACAACACAAAAAGAAACAAAAAAGCGTTGTTTCCTCGGACAGTCAATTGAATGTTCAGTGAGTCAGGCCCACTCAGCTGCATCAAGAATATCACACATTGACCCACTCAGTCCATTGAGTTTATGAAGGCTATCACTTGCTGTGGGCATGTAAATATTTTACAGTCATCCTTAGCATCTATTCTCAATTTGCAAAATCAACCTTCCATTGATGTAACAGTTTCTTGCATTCCTTGAATTGATGAAAAATGCTGTGGATCTTCCAAGAAAGCCGTCTTTTACACCTCGCCTCACGTAACACAAGATCTTTATCAGTTGATCTCAGAGATTTGTCCAGAATTGATCGGGGCCTGTCTCCCTCAGCATATTTCTGAGCCGGATCTCTGTGAGCTCCCTCAATTTTCAGCTTATGGCCTATTATGTCTAGCAGACTTGGGAACAGCTAATCGAGGAATTTCACCATAACTCAGCCATCTTCGACCTTTGCTGGTTACGATTCTCAAGGTCTTCCAACTTTTCCCAGATGCGCTCCAAGTCTGTCATGGTCGCTAGCTGGTTAGCAGCTAATTCCCTCTCCGATGACTCCAGAGAATTGATCCATTTCTCGACGTCCCCCACTCTTGTAACCAACACCGTGAATTTCGTCTCCATGGAAGATCGACGTAATACTGTAAGATCCACCAAGTCAGCAACAACCTTCATCAGCATTGCCATCATGTTCAGCAGTTGACACTGAATCTCTTTCACCTCAATGACCAAATTGAGTCCCTGGTCTGTGGCCTTGTTAGGGGTATCAGCTTGAGCACGTAAGTGTCTCTTAATGTCTCCAGAGCACGAGGATTTTGAATTATTTGACATATTGTCTTCATAGAACAGTTATAAAACAAGGTGTATCAAATCTCACCAGTTTATGACACAAGTATTCAAACTATTCAAACTTAATGCGTCCGAATCTCGCATGGTGCCACGTGACTCCCAATGGGGCAGATTTAACTGTTCATGAGATGGATAGCCTGAGGGGAAAAATGCTCCTGTGCCTGATGGTTCTGGTGCTCAGTGCTCTGTAGCACCTGCAGAAGGCAACAGTTCAAAAAGGAAGTGGGCTGGGTGAGTGGAGTCAAAGAGATAATGCAACAAATCTGCAACAGGATTCATTACTTTCTCAATTAAATTTCATGAGACACAACTGGCTGTGAAAAACATATTGAGCTATGCATAACACAAGATACACATGATCTACACATAAGTTACACATACTGTATATATTTTCTCAGCCACTTATTGAGTCTAAATAGTTTAATACATAATTTCACTAGTACACCCAAATGACAATAGTCATATCATACTGTTCATGTGTTAAACTTCCTATAGTTTTGTATCAGAAATTCGTATTTGGGTCAAAAGGAGGAAGTGGGACATGGAGATTCCAACTCAGGAATGTCACTTTTTATTAACAGAAAATAAACACATTCACTTAAATCGCACCAGTTAAGATTCAGATCTTACACACAAGCAGCTTCTCAGCCGGGCTCTCTCTGACTTTTGGTGGACTGGACCATCTTTTGTAATGGTAATTAGTCACAATTCATCTCAAGTGGATGTTCTTATGGCTCTCCCTCTCACCAGACGGGCGCTTGACAAAGCCCTCACCTCCACAAGTTTACCTTTATGTTGTTGCATTAAATATGTCAATCACTGAAACATCAGCGCCACCCTAAGAAAAAGCATGTATCATATGTATTTGTATACAAACTGAAGTAAACACTGAAGGACTGAAATGCAAGTACTTAGCTAGGAAATTACTTTTGGGTGGGCCCCAATGAAAACGGATGGGCCAAGTTTTTTTTTTACCATATTTGCCTTAACAACAGAGAAGTGGTACATTCAAACAGTTCTTTCAGAAATCAGAATTCATGCTTTTTTAAAACTATTTTCTAAATATATATTTCAAGCCAAAGAATAATCTCTAGGCCCACCCTTGGCTACACCAGTGCATAAATATTGATCTTTTTCTCACCCAAAGCAATTGTATCACTTTATAAGACATTTATTTAACCACTGGAGTCGAATTGATTACTTTTACTAGGATCGTATGTGCTTATTGACCTTCTGAGTTCTGATCACCATTCACTTGCATTGTATGGACCTACAGAGCTGAGATATTCCTCTAAAAACCTTCATTTGTGTTCTGCAGAAGAAAGAAAGTTATACACATTCTTGATGGCATTGTAGACTATTAAAAATTAGAACTTTAAAAAATGTGTAGGGATGTTGTTAGTTTGTAAAGATTTAAGATGTGTTATTTCTGTTTTCAAAAGTAGCGGTTCTAGCTTGTATGGCACCATGGGTGGATCCTGCTTACATTTTGACATCAAAAGCATAAAAAGAATCAGATGATTTTGATTATGATTATGATGATTTTGATTATTGCCTAGATACAGTCTAATTAATTAATGGAAATGAACCACCTTCTGTTCCTGTTGGTTCCACGCCTTCCTTTGCAATCATTGTGACAAAATACTGCAGGGGACATTCTTACTACTAAAAGAACTTTAAGTGGGTAAATATGTCTGCCAAATTATACTAAATATAATATTTAAAGAAGAGGTGACATGTAAACTAAATAAAAATACTATAGTAAATCTTTTACTGATATACATATGCTTTGGTGTACATATTGGCTTATTGGCTGTTGTGAAGACTAGCATGTTAATGAGACTAAATGTGACCACACAAAATCTTCAGGTTAACTTTTAAATAATTAGAATCACCTTATTTGTAAACGCCCAGTCTGATGAATGAAGACTGTTAATTGAACAGGGAGTGACATCGTTAATGAGCTGCACTTCGTAGGATTAAAAAGGGATAATCTTGATAATGAATTCAGTTGTGGAGTAACGGCAGAAAGTATGGGTACATTCGGTCTTTTGGTACTTTGTGTGTGGTTTTGTGCTTTCTGCCATGCTGTTCCACAGTGGAGTAATCTGCCCCAGGTGCCTCAAGCTTCAGTCTTCCAGCAAAGTGACCAGCAAGGAGGGATTCCAGCCAGGAGTCGTCAAGCTCTTGCGTTTCAGCCAAATGATCAGCAGTTTTTGACTAGACGACAAGGGGGAAATCCAGTCCAGAATCCTCAGGCTTCAGTTCTCCAGCATACTCGAGGAGGGATTTCATCCCAGAATCCAAAAGATGTTGCGTTTCAGCCAAGTGATAATTTACGTCAACAGAAAGTGCAACTGAAAACTCAAGGGTGGGTTCCAGCCCAGAATCCTCAGGCTAGTGCTTTCCAGCCAAGTGACAAGAAGTTTTTGGCTCAACAGGGTCTGCAACCACAAAATCAAGGGTGGGGTCCAGCCCAGAATCCTCAGGCTTCAGTCCTCCAGCAAACTCGAGGAGGGATTTTATCCCAGAATCCTCAAGATGTTGTGTTCCAGCCAAAAGATCAGCGTTATTTGGCTCAACAGGGTCTGCAACAGCAAACAGCACAACAGTTTCCTCAAGCATTTCCACCCGAGCAGCCAGTGGCAGAGGTAGAGCCTCTTGACAAGTGTGCTGTAGCTGATTATGAGCAGATCCAATGTGGTCAACCTGGTATCAGTGCTGCTGAGTGTGACGCTATAAACTGTTGCTTTGATGGACAGCAATGTTACTATGGGAGAGCCGGTAAGCGCATTGAGTCTATGTGAGGTTGTTCATATTAAACCGATTCTGAGGTAACTTGCTGTCTACCTTGAAACAGTGACTGTCCAGTGTATTCGAGATGGCCAGTTTGTGGTTGTGGTGGCTAGAGATGTTACACTGCCTTCACTAAGTCTGGATACAGTCCGTCTGTTGGGTGGAAATGACCCACCTTGTGCTCCAGTTGGGTCCACACCTTCCTTTGCCATTTACCAATTCCCTGTCACAGCATGTGGCACAAGCATGATGGTGGGTACTGGTGCTGTTTGGACTTGCTTTGCTTGGAAAAGAGTGTATGCTAACCATGTTGCTGTTTGCAGGAGGACAATGGATATGTGGTGTATGAGAACCGAATGACTTCATCCTATGAAGTGGGGATTGGACTACTTGGTTCCATCACAAGGGACAGTCACTTTGAGTAGGTGATCTATGCTTTACCTTAAATGCTAATCTTTGACTTGTGCTACAAGCTCATCGTTTGCTGTCCAGGCTTCTCTTCCAGTGTAGGTATTCTGGCACTGCTGTTCAAGCTCTGGTTGTGGAGGTCAACACCATTCCTCCACCTCCACCTGTAGCTGCTCCTGGACCCCTCAGAGTGGAGCTTCGCCTGGCAAATGGACAATGTGTCACTAAAGGATGCGCAGAAGGTAATGTACTGCTTCTCTAGATGGCTGTCTTGAAAGTGTACCTTGGAGTTTCTAAAATGTTCTCCTCCTGCAGAGGATGCTGCATACACGTCCTACTACAGTGATTCTGATTACCCAGTCACAAAAGTCCTACGACAACCTGTGTATGTTGAGGTGCACCTTTTGGAGAGGACTGACCCCAATATTGTCCTGATGCTGGGACATTGCTGGGCAACATCATCCCCTGATTCCCTCAGTCTACCACAGTGGGACCTTCTAGTTAATGGGTGAGTATAACCCCAGCATTTGTGTCATTGGTCTGTTTTGAGCTAGTCCTGACTGTTACTGTGCCTTCCAGATGCCCTTACCAGGATGATCGTTACCTCACCACACTGGTTCCTGTGGATGGCTCCTCTGGTCTTCAGTTCCCGACCCACTACAAGCGCTTTATTGTGAAGATGTTCACGTTTGTGGATCCAGCATCACTAGCTCCACTGCAGGGAATGGTATGATTACCATCCAACTTTTAACACCCAGAAACTCCTCCTAATGGCTCTTATGAATGGTATGGTTAATCCCCCTTCTTGCTCAGGTCTTCATCCACTGTAGTACATCAGTGTGCCATCCCTCTTCCACTGGCTCCTGTGAGCAGAGCTGCACCAGGCAAAGTAGGTGTATTACTTCACTGTGGTTTGTCTTTTTGTAGCTTGTACATTGCTTTTAACCTCTGCCTTCTCTTGTATTCCAGAAAGAGATGTTGGTGAAAATGTTGAGCAGGCTGTCGTTTCCAGTGGGGGCATTTTCTTCATGTAAATTAATAAAGTTACCAGACACAAACCACTGTCTAAGCTGTTTTAATGAGGGGCTGTAACTGCAGAATTCACTGAGGCTGCAAGCAATACCATTACCCTTATTACAGAAGGTTATGCAATTGATGACCGATATGCCTATTGTCTCATTCGGTGTTTAAATTTGCTCAAGTACAGAAAAATATTTATAATAAAACAAAATCTTGGAGGCCTAGCCCACCTTTTGTCTATAGGCATATGTAATCTGGGATGGATTACTGGGACTTTGCTGTGCTATCAAATTGCTTGAAATAAGAGAGGGACATCTACATGGAGAAATTATAGCAGGTAGTTTTTGTGTTTGGAATACATGGTTAATAACATTAACCTTCCCAATCATAGATAAATGTAATGAAGCCCACCTGTCCACATCACTCAAACCTTTTTATTAACTAAATATCACATATTTGCTGGGAATAAGATACTTAATGCCCTGTTTGGGCCACTGGAAGGTGCCTGGCTGGAAACCCTTTACTAGGCGGTACGCTAACAGAGCCAATGTTTTGGATTTAGACCAATTGACTGTCCTGAGAACTAGGAAAAGGAATTCATTATTCTGTGGAGGCAAGGCATAGATCTAACGAATAATAGAATATCATCTCCGTAAAACAAAATCTAATGCAACATACCTCCCCACCACCCCTGGAGTTTCATCTTCCTTTCTTATCGTGACCGTTAAAAAATAGTCGGATAATACATTTGTACCACTGCTACCGGATGTCTATAAAGTAAGTTAATCCATCCAATAATAGTATTCTGAACTTGTATATTTCCAAAATCTTAAAAACATAATCCCAGGGGCCTGGGTAGCCTTAGTGGTAAAGACGCGGCATCCACCCCTGGAGTTCGCTAGTTCGAATCCCAGGGCATACTGAGTGACTCCAGCCAGGACTCCGAAGCAACCAAATTGGCCCGGTTGCAAGGGAGGGTAGAGTCACACGGGGTAACCTCCTAGTGATCACTATAATGTGGTTTGCTCTCAGTGGGGAGCGTGGTGAGTTGTGCATGGATGCTGCGGTGGATGCCGTGAAGCCTCCACATGCTATATCTCCATGGTAATGTGCTCAATAAGCCACAAGATAAGATGTGCAGGTTGACGGTCTCAGATGTGGAGGCAGCTGAGATCTTTGTGGATACTGAGGACCAGTTGATCTCCCTATATACATTGATGCCAACTATATGATTTCTTTTTCTCCGTATGTGGCAACACCTCCAAATGCACCAGGGCGTGATCTGAGACTAAGATGTTTCCAATTGAGCAGTCCACAACAGATGAAATGAGGGACTTAGATATACAAAAAATATATTCTAGAATAAATCTTATGGACTGATGAAAAACGTGTATAGTCCCTACTAGATGGTTTCAAAAGTCTCTAAATATCTGTAAGACCAAGATTTGTACACATCCTTTGAAGCGTCAATGTTGCACTAGGGGGCTTACACACTTTTGCGTCACTATGATCAAGGACTGAGTCCATCAAAAGTCTGCTCCTAATATTATATCATGAGGGGTGCCAGCAGTTTGCAACATCCCTTCAAGATCTATAAAAAAGGCCTGATCAACAGCATTAGGTGCGTAAATATTAGCCAAAATCAACCTTTGCCCCTGAATTTCTGCTAAAGTGTGTCTGTGTGAGTGTGTGTCTGTGTGTGAGTGTGTGTGTATGTGTGTATGTGTGTGTGTGAGTGTGTGTCTGTGTGAGTGTGTATGTGTCTGTGTGAGTGTGTGTGTCTGTGTGAGTGTGTGAGTTTGAGAGTGTGAGTGTGTGTCTGTGTGAGTGTGAGTGTGTGTGTGTGTGTGTGTGTTTGTGTCTGTGTGTTTGTGTCTGTGTGAGTGTGAGTGTGTGTGTGTGTGTGTGTGTGTGTGTCTGTGTGTGTGTCTGTGTGAGTGTGTGTGTGAGTGTGTGTGTGCGTGTGTGAGTCTGTGTGTGTGAGTGTGTGTTTGTGAGTGTGTGTGTGTTTGTGAGTGTGCTTGTAGATACGTTCGAATGCTGTTCATAGACTTCAGGTCAGTATTCTCCAGCACCTGATTGAAAGCTGAACCTGCTGGGCCCGGACACCTCCCTCTGCAACTGGATCCTGGACTTCCTGTCTGGGAGAGCTCAGTATTTTTGGACATTTAATTGAGTAAAATTTTCACCCGGTATCCATACTTTCACTTTCACTTAAGTATAATCTTTTGAGTACATGTGTGTATACAGTGAGGAAAATAAGTATTTGAACACCCTGCTATTTTGCAAGTTCTACCACTTAGAAATCATGGAGGGGTCTGAAATTGTCATCGTAGGTGCATGTCCACTGTGAGAGACATAATCTAAAAAAAAAAATCCAGAAATCACAATGTATGATTTTTTAACTATTTATTTGTATGATACAGCTGCAAATAAGTATTTGAACACCTGAGAAAATCAATGTTAATATTTGGTACAGTAGCCTTTGTTTGCAATTACAGAGGTCAAACGTTTCCTGTAGTTTTTCACCAGGTTTGCACACACTGCAGGAGGGATTTTGGCCCACTCCTCCACACAGATCTTCTCTAGATCAGTCAGGTTTCTGGGCTGTCGCTGAGAAACACGGAGTTTGAGCTCCCTCCAAAGATTCTCTATTGGGTTTAGGTCTGGAGACTGGCTAGGCCACGCCAGAACCTTGATATGCTTCTTACAGAGCCACTCCTTGGTTATCCTGGCTGTGTGCTTCGGGTCATTGTCATGTTGGAAGACCCAGCCTCGACCCATCTTCAATGCTCTAACTGAGGGAAGGAGGTTGCTCCCCAAAATCTCGCAATACATGGCCCGGTCATCCTCTCCTTAATACAGTGCAGTCACCCTGTCCCATGTGCAGAAAAACACCCCCAAAGCATGATGCTACCACCCCCATGCTTCACAGTAGGGATGGTGTTCTTGGGATGGTACTCATCATTCTTCTTCCTCCAAACACGGTTAGTGGAATTATGACCAAAAAGTTCTATTTTGGTCTCATCTGACCACATGACTTTCTCCCATGACTCCTCTGGATCATCCAAATGGTCATTGGCAAACTTAAGACGGGCCTTGACATGTGCTGGTTTAAGCAGGGGAACCTTCCGTGCCATGCATGATTTCAAACCATGACGTCTTAGTGTATTACCAACAGTAACCTTGGAAACGGTGGTCCCAGCTCTTTTCAGGTCATTGACCAGCTCCTCCCGTGTAGTTCTGGGCTGATTTCTCACCTTTCTTAGGATCATTGAGACCCCACGATGTGAGATCTTGCATGGAGCCCCAGTCCGAGGGAGATTGACAGTCATGTTTAGCTTCTTCCATTTTCTAATGATTGCTCCAACAGTGGACCTTTTTTCACCAAGCTGCTTGGCAATTTCCCCGTAGCCCTTTCCAGCCTTGTGGAGGTGTACAATTTTGTCTCTAGTGTCTTTGGACAGCTCTTTGGTCTTGGCCATGTTAGTAGTTGGATTCTTACTGATTGTATGGGGTGGACAGGTGTCTTTATGCAGCTAACGACCTCAAACAGGTGCATCTAATTTAGGATAATAAATGGAGTGGAGGTGGACATTTTAAAGGCAGACTAACAGGTCTTTGAGGGTCAGAATTCTAGCTGATAGACAGGTGTTCAAATACTTATTTGCAGCTGTATCATACAAATAAATAGTTAAAAAATCATACATTGTGATTTCTGGATTTTTTTTTTAGATTATGTCTCTCACAGTGGACATGCACCTACGATGACAATTTCAGACCCCTCCATGATTTCCAAGTGGTAGAACTTGCAAAATAGCAGGGTGTTCAAATACTTATTTTCCTCACTGTATATAGCATGTTCCAGCGTGTAGTCAGATAGTTTTCCACCAGTATTGCCTGATAAAATCTGGATTTGGTCACAAGATGTTCTTCAAAGGATTTCTTATTTTTTACTTCACACTAAGGCAGTAGACATCCTAAGCTTTATATAAAGGTATAGTTTCATTTTATATGTAATTTATATCATCATTAAAAGTGTCAAGATGAGTAACGTTTCCAAAAGTGTCGCACTTTGTCCATTTTCAGACCGGCGCGTTTGTCACTGAATCACGGATCGTGTTTTGGATCCCAGTTTCCCCGATACTTGAAGTGGGTCACAAGTGTGAGCACATTGACTGACACTTCTTGACACATAACTGAGAAGTGAACGCAGCTCTGCTCATTGGATGGTGTGTGTGTCAGCATCAGCATGTGTGTGTGTTATTGGTTCAGATGAAGTTCAGAGCAGAACCAGGAAGAGCGACACCAGCAGCACTGACACACAGCAGAACCTTCGACGCTTCACACGGATCGTGTGTTTGTAAGTACACATTTGTGCGAATTCAACATGAAACTGTTCTCGACTGTGTGTTCGAGATCGTTCTGTATTCGCTGTCTTTAAACGCGATGTGTTGTTTGCGCACAGACGATTAAGGGCGGATTAAATGACGTGATGTCGCGAGTTCTCGCTGGATAGTGCGTAACAGCAGTTCTGGACCAGTGTTTGTGTTTTTAGTCGGATATGATGATGAGGAGGAGGATGATGATGTTGTTGTTGTTGTTATTTGTGGTCATAATGTATGCTGACGTCAGGCCAGCACGCGTCGGCCTCTCGTGTTGATGATCGACCGACTGCGACAATGTAACCAACTCCTCATTAAGACGTCGCAATCGCACGTAACAATGTAACAGTCCCCGACACCTGCCACCCGAACCTGTTGCCGAACCACAGCCGTGATCGACACTTTCACACCCGCATTGGGTCATTGTTTATGTTGGAAGTGCTGTGACGGTTGTTTTTCTCTTGGAACATATTTGCAGTATATTTGATCACATGTTTAGCAGTTCAGTTTAACCTCCATGTTCTGTTTGATGTCTCTAAAGGCCGTTATAACCGCTCATTCAAGAGTCATGATGAAACTTCCCAATCTTATGAGAATTGATTATAAACTATACATTTCTAAGGTTTGAGGTGTCAAAAAGTCCAGATATAAAACATGAATAAATGCAGGGAATGCTCGGAGAGATGCAGTTTATTTCTCAGATTTATTGTATTTTGTTGTATAATGTGATTTTGCGTTTTAAGTCCTGTTGATCCAGAACAGACCCGTTGCCTTTCTGGAAAGTTCAGCTTTGATATAACAGAGATATAAATGCTTTTGATTAGATCAGAGGAAGATATTAAAATAACTGGTTGATTTTGACATCATGTCAGCACATGTCTCTGAGAATGCGAACATAAAGACAGTAAATAGCTTTCAAATGTCCTGTGGCGGGACTGATAATATCAATATTCCACACAGTCTCTCATTTAGGCATTAAATTGCACGAATAGTGAAGCAACAATTATGAAAATGCCATTTAAAATGAGTTCAGCTAAAACTCTACTCTAAGACTGTCACGTTCACTTTTATTGTACGGAATGAAAGTTGCAATAAAAGTCAATGGTGACTGAGACAAACATTCTGTTGTGTTCCACAGAAAGGTGCACATGGGAACGTGAATGATGATTCTCATTTCTTGGGTGAACTTTCCCTTTAAGATTATCACACCGCAGGGGGCATGATAATGGCGTGACAATGGCATGATAATGGGATGACAATGGCATGATAATGGCGTGACAATGGCATGACAGTGGCATGACAGTGGCATGACAATGGCATGATTAAAATCACTTGGATTCATTGTTGCGTTTCTTAAACGTTAGACTGGAACGTTTGAGCGGCGTTAACATAGTTCATATTGCAAGTAGACGTAATGAAGGTGTTCGGTGAGATTTATAGGTGGGTATTTCTAGTTTTGTGTTGGCATGTGGTGCCCATCTTAACTAAAGACCGTACATATCAATATAAACAAGTGATTACATGATAATCAATGACCCGGTTGAGAAATATTTCAGTGGTGTGTTCTGAACACTGTATTATGGGACTATGACATCATTCCTGATTTAATGATTATTCTAATAATAATACGGGACGGACTTTAAGAGAGTTCAAGAACATTCCTGTTCTGTACCATCGAAATCAAGATATATATTGTGATGTAAATCCACATCAAGGCTTGTTCAAGCACTGATCTGACATCATAACATTTATTTGAACCTTGGTGTGTTTCTGCTAATTAAGGATTATTGTTGTGCTGGTAAATATTGTCCTTGTGTGTCTGTGTGTGTGTGTGTGTGTGTGTGTGTGTGTGTGTGTGAGTGGAATTACACTGGTAGCTCTATAAGTTTCGTGCTGTAGATTCAATAGAACCGGTTCATAAGAGTCATTTGTTCGGGAATCGGATTACACTTGAAACTGTATGTTTCATGCTGTATATTCACAAGAACTGGTTCATAAGAGTCATTAGTTCGGGAATCAGACTACACTGGTCACGCTTGTATGTTTTGTGCTGTAGATTCAATTGAACCGGTTCATAAGAGTCATTCATTTTGGAATAGGTCTACACTGGAAGCTCTGTGTGTTTAGACAGTGTTTTAGGTTGTGCTGCCGCTAGATTGCTAAAGGAAAGTCTGTCGTAGTATCTTGGTGCCATGTTTTTTTAAAAATAGAACCCATTCTTAACAAGAACTGGTTCTTGGTTCCCAACCCCAGCGTTGTGACCGAACTGAGTAAAGTTTACCTTTCTACAAATATGCATTGACATGTACTTTGCAATCTTGAGTGATTACATAAGTCAGTGTGAACGCTCCTTAAAACCAGTTCATGAGTGTTAGCATTGTAATTTAAAATCCTTTTATCCCATAGGTGTTCTCAGGAAGCATGTGATGACCCATGTTTGGAAAAAAGGTTCCCTCACCAAGTGTCATGGTGAGGGGCGGGGCCACATAGAGAGGAGGTTACATGGTGACACTGCGGGTGTTGTCTGGCCTGCGTGTTTATTGCGAGAAGGCAAGACAAAGGACACGGTGAAAAAAGTCAAGCCAAAACATTCAATGAAGATGGGTAAAACTAAGAAGCACACATCCAAGAGAGCGCTGAGATCAGAGCGCAATCGGAAGCTTTACCCATTACGGCGAAAGGGTGGCACTTCAGAGAACAAGGCTGTGAGCTGTCATGTTCTGCTCACTCGTCTAGACGTTTGGCAAGAAGACGACAACAAGTGCAAGGCAGATCAAAGCAGAGTTTCAGGGCACAATACGAAATCGAAATCCAACAAGCAAGCAAAAAACAAGAGGGAATTGCTGCATGTAAAAGAGGCCACCATTGATAAAGCTTTAACTCAGGAGCCACGCAAACGTAGACTAGCCGCTCTCAACGCTGAGGCCGTCAACAGTCTGCTGCTTGACCGAGCAGATGGACCACCTGGTGCCAAGTTTGCTAAGAAACAAGGAGTTGGTACCACTTCTGCCCAACGACTAAAGACTTGCCCGAACTCCAAAAAGTCTGAGACGTGCCAAAATCCCAAGCAGATGAAGAATGCCAAGATGGAAGAGAAGGATGCCGGTGACCTGTACGCTCCCACACCCAGACGCTTAGCCGGACTCAACGCTGCTGCTCTGCTTAAGCTCACAAGCTCAACGACAGGAAAGAAGCGATGGCTAAAAACGGACAATATGGGCGTTTGTGCTTCAGGGAAACATCCCGTACACTGCGAGCCCAAAGCTCAAAAGTCTAAAAAACCAAGCTGTAAGCGACCTGTACTGACGGGCGGCTGTGAAGTGTGCGAGTTGAAACTGAAGTACGAAGGGTCTCCGGAAAGCCATCGCTTAACCAAACCAGGGTACCAGTCCCGTAGTGTGCTGGGATATCCCTTAAAAGTCGTCAAAGAGGAACCGGTGGAGGCAGAGCTGAGTCCGTACTTCTGCTGTCCCCCGGAAGGTTCGGTAGAGTACTGCCACAGGTTGGCACTCTTCCTCGGGCAAAAGGCGTATGGCGAGACAGAGGAGCGCCCCGTGACCTCGGTCAAACACGAATGCCTGGTTTCTCCTCCTTCACTGGCACACACCACCCTCACCCTGAGTGCCCATCCATGCCTGTGTGCAGATCCATGTTACTGTAGTTACTACGTCCACATCGCTCACTCTGGGCCACCAGCTGCCAGTCTGAGCTCGCAACCACTACCCTGTGCACACAGTCCCTTTTGCCCTCGCGGGGTTTCAGGATCCAAGCTGCTGCCCTCCTCTGTGCCACACGCCTCAGGTATCCCACACCACGCCTTCTGTAACTCAGTAGGGTCACCCTGCTACCGCGAGGCCTGTACGGTGAACCGGTACACCTTTAGCGCCATGCCGCCGGTCACCAGCAGGGTGTGCCCATTCTCCATGAACTGCTCCAACTGCAGCCATCCAATCCAAACAGGTAAGACATGATAAAGCCAGTGGACCGCCTGTGATGCCTCGCTAAGTTTTGGAACACACCCATTATATTACACTCAAAACATTCCTAACACTCACCTGTCGAACATTTGGATCCTCATTCTTCATCACAACGGTAACCTCCCAAATCTCCAGCATAACACACACAAATGCCCATTTAAGAGGGCATCAGTGAGGGCAATGTGAGTTCCAGTCATCTACAAATCATTATATTCTGTTTATTATTGTCTGTTACTTTTGTGTCATTTTTGCATCAAAAGCTGCCTTGGATTAGAACACAGACACACGCACACACACACACACAAACTCACACACTCACACACACTTACACACACACACACTCACACACACACTCTCACGCGCACACACTCACACACACACGCAAGTTTATTTCATGCCTCCCAAATGTTTTTTCTTTCTTCTCAGATTGAATATCAGCATTTTGGAATTATTCTTCAATGTTTCAAAAAAGTGTTAAATAACAAAAATATTCCTGTTTCTGTTTTCCGGCATGCTTCCATGTGATGTATTTTTTACTGTCCTCCCTGAACGTACGAGACAAGTGTGGTGACAGCGCCACCTAATGGCCACAGTAATGATAGCTTTAGCATCTATATTAGATACATAAATAATAACCGAATTATGGACTCCTCTTTGATGGTCTTTCTCACATTGTGTTTTTTAGAAGGCTACACCTCATCTCGAGAAGAACACAGTCGCACATTACTTGTTCCTCCGGCCTTGCCTCTATCTCGCCCCCGTGTGCCCAGCGCAAACCCGCCCTCATCGGCTTTGCCACGTCTTCTCAACACGCTGTCAGACCACACACAGGCAGAAGTCCGGCTTAAGGTGGCTAAAGAATGCCCTCAAAACACCAAACCGCCCAATGGCTCGCTCGCTACGGGCCACACGAGACCATCCCAGAAACAGCCAACCACCAGTCCGGCAAGTGCCAAACAGAAGAAGGTAAGCCATCGCCGGGTCACAAACGGATGGCAGCCTGTCGGAGTGCCCACGGAGAAGGAGGTCTTTATTGCGGTGAGTGTTTTGGTGATTTTGAATCGTTTCTTAAGAAACCGTTTCTGGTTATTTTGTCAAAGTGTTTAAATTGGAATGCTACATTTAAGGCAAAGTTACTCATTTACAAACTCTGATATGAAATGAACAATAGTATTTCATTAATAACGGGTAATCCACGGATAAATGTGCGTTAAACGATTTTAATGCACGATGTGGAAGTGTAGAATCGCCCAACGCAAAGCGGCGTGCATTCAAATCCTTTAACGCAATCTAGCCGTGGATTATCGCGCTTATATTAGCGGTCACCAGCATTGATTAGTTACAGCTATCAGCGATTTTAATAACGGTTAATAACTTTATCTGCGGGTCGTTAGATCTGGAGTTCTGCCCATTCTAAATCAGACACGGAGATAAAGTAGTGCGGTAATATTTAGGAAAACCATCCAAAGTGCTCTAAACCTGCAGACTTTGACCTCTGAGGCATCAGTGCGGTATCTATTATGCTGCACGAGTGATTGGAATCATCATGATGTGGCATTGCACGATTACTAAACCGCACAAGACTGTTTTATAAAACTTGATTGTTCTTCAGTCAGTGATGTGTGATCGAGCGGCGCCTTCTAGTGGCTGTGTGAGGAGCAGCGCTGCAATTTTACATGATGTTTATCACATTACAAACAATCATTTTTCAGGGTGATGATGAGACGGTGCTGCGGCAGTGTTATGAAGGAGTCGAGCGAGATGGTGATGTCATCAGGGTTCGGGATACGGTGCTCTTACGATCTGGACCCCGCAAGAAATCCCTGCCATACGTGGCCAAGATTTCAGCTCTGTGGGAGGATCCCAGATCAGGTGATAAAGCCTGTCATTTATTATTGTCACAGCAGTTGTTTACAGGAAGTGAAGCCTGCGAACTTTAAACTACAAACCTGTTGTTCACAAGTCAACATTCTGTGTGTGTTTGTTAATTAAATGCTCAATGTATATGACAAATATGCTTGGAATGTGGTTTTACTTTGAGAGAATATTGAAGCTCTTCAGACTTCCTACTGACGTGACCCAGTTTACCCCGTATCTTCGTTCATACACATCTGTCTGAATTGGCTGAAGTTATAAAACTTCTCAAAGCGTTGTTATTCACTTCTCTACCCAGTTGGCCTGTTTTGCTGTGTTCTGACGGTGTTGTTGTTTTTTCAGGAGAGCTCATGATGAGTTTATTCTGGTATTATCGACCCGAACACACGCAAGGAGGCCGAGATCCCAGCATGCACTGTGAGGTGAGACACCAACTGCAAATATTGCACATTTTGCTTTGACAGTAAACTGATGATTTTGAGTTTAATGTATAGTGTAAGTTATAATGTTCTGACTCCTTGACTGATAATTGATCCAGGAAACAGGAAGTGCAGTTGATGGAAACAGCAGCACATAATCAGATTATCAGATAATCAGACCAAACATGATGGCTGTGTGCATTTTCCATTTCACTTTTTGATTTGTAATTATTAGCACTTAATAAACATGCAAAAAAAAATTAAATAAATAAGAAATTCTACACCAAATTGTTTTCCTAAAAATTGGTGTCCTCATATGTGGCCAAGTTGTGAAATATGAAATCAAATTTGATGCTCCCTTGCTCCCTATTTAGTGCATGACTTAACCTCCAGTGTGCTGTCTGTCTGCACTGGTCTCAGAACAGTTATAGGAGAGCTATAGGATGCTCCCTTGCTCCCTATTTAGTGCATGACTTAACCTCCAGTGTGCTGTCTGTCTGCACTGGTCTCAGAACAGTTATAGGAGAGCTATAGGATGCTCCCTTGCTCCCTATTTAGTGCATGACTTAACCTCCAGTGTGCTGTCTGTCTGCACTGGTCTCAGAACAGTTATAGGAGAGCTATAAATCAATGTGTCACATGACGTGGTGCACCAGACGTTTAATCCTTAAATGACCGTGAGTCTCGTGAACAATATTCAGTCAGTTTTAATTCACTTAAATGATAAGTTGCGTATAGCGCTGTAGTGGACACGGAGCCGCATGAGTTAACATCAGTGCATATCTTTATGTGTGGTTTCAGAATGAGATCTTCGCCTCTCGACATCAAGATGAAAACAGCGTGGCATGCATTGAAGACAGATGTTACGTTCTGCCATTAGCACAGTACTGTAGGTGAGTCTGCTCGCCATCAGAACAGTCATGTGTTTGCTTATAGAAATGACCTATAACGACATCTGATGTTGCAGATTTTGTGCCTTGGTCAAGCGGCGATCGGAGGGCATATGCGAGAGCACCCCAGTGGTGCCCGTTCCTGCAGACAGCGGCATCCCTCCTCACCGCCTTGTGCCCGATGACGTCGACCCTGAGCTGGTGTATCTGTGCCGGCACGTCTACGACTTCCGATACGGCCGTATCCTGAAGAATCTGCAGTAAAACTGCCACACCACCGTAAGTCTGTATCGTACAGTGAACGTGACCCAGTGCGAGGACAATCCTACATGATGTCCAGCGAAACCCCCGAGGCATGTGGGGTCACTATACGGACGGAACATGTTGACTTTACTGGGCGACAAGTTGACAATCTGTCCCACCCCTGAATGCCAATGCAAGGACTTCCCATTTAACACAACAGAATAAGAGTTCTTCAGAGACGGAGAGTTCGCTGAAGGTTCAAAGGTCATGTACACTGGACTGTCACACTGCTGATGATCATTGATCTGAGGGATCTGAAACGTTGAAGCACAAGTTGCTGAGTTAAAATATCTCCATTAGTTTGGAAACAGAGTTCGAGTGAAGAATAGACCAGTACTAGACCCCCAAAAACACAACCCTGTCAGGGTCCCAGACCAAAGCACTGAGGCCTCCCTTTACACCTGGCATTGATACCCATATACGGAAAGTACCAGCATGGGTGGCACTAGGGGTGGGCTATCGGGGGATTAAGCTCCGACTAAGTTTCTAGTCTAAAGTTGATACTAATATACATATATTTATACTATTAAGTAATACGAATATAAGTGAATGATACCAGATCAGTCTACACCGGATCGATAATAACATCAGGACACACGTGCGCTGTCATCATTGCGCGGCTGCTTTCAACAAGAAGAGCGCTTGTGACTCGCGATTGTCTAAACATTTGCGAAATTCGTTTATTGAAGGAATATTCCGGGTTCAAGCTCAATCGGCAGCATTTGTCTCATAATGTTGATCAGCGCAGAAATTAATGTCGACTCGTCCCTCGTTTTCTTCAAATGTGTGTTCCAGTGAGACACTTCCAATGCAAGTCAATGGGGTTTAATCTGTGTGTGTGTGTGTGTGTGTGTGTGTGTGTGTGTGTGTGTGTGTGTGTGTGTGTGTGTGTGTGTGTGTGACACTTCCAATGCAAGTCAATGGGGTTTAATCTGTGTGTGTGTGCGTGTGTGTGTGTGTGTGTGTGTGACACTTCCAATGCAAGTCAATGGGGTTTAATCTGTGTGTGTGTGTGTGTGTGTGTGTGTGTGTGTGTGTGTGTGTGTGTGTGTGTGTGTGTGTGACACTTCCAATGCAAGTCAATGGGGTTTAATCTGTGTGTGTGTGTGTGTGTGTGTGTGTGTGACACTTCCAATGCAAGTCAATGGGGTTTAATCTGTGTGTGTGTGTGTGTGACACTTCCAATGCAAGTCAATGGGGTTTAATCTCTCTGTGTGTGTGTGTGTGTGTGACACTTCCAATGCAAGTCAATGGGGTTTAATCTGTCAACTTTAAAATACTGTTTCAAAAGTATAAACACATAAACAATATGTGTGTTAACATGATTTTACTGTCATTAAATCACTTAATAACCACATCTGTGTGAAGATAGAAACAATGTTACAACTCTGTTGCCATGGCAATATAATGATAACCATTAACCGATGATTTAAACAACTGTACAGCTCAAATAATACATAAATTTTAACTGAAGTATTAATATAAGTGCTTTTCTAACATTATAAGCGTCACATTTCTGACTTTATACCCTCCAAAAGTTGCCCCCATTGACTTCCATTATAACTGTCCCACTGGAACACACATTTAAAGGAGGAACTCTAGCAGGAGAAACTCACACATATTTAATTATTTCTTTAAATGTTCCAACAGTGGATAAACGTGCACAATCTTTAAATTACAATTCTAGTAACATACTGTGATTTTTTTTTTTTTTTACATAGTCTAATGAAACAACAGTGACGGTATCTGCAACGTCAATAATAATAATAATAATAATAATAATAATAATAATAAAAGGCAAATGAATTGAAACGTGTGATTTTTCAGATGGAGAACATTAAATAAAATAAACGACTAACGTTGCACATTTGAAACGGCAGATTTCACTGCAGGACTTAAGACGAACAAGGAAACATTCTCAGGAACGTGTTTCCGGTGAGCAGCGTGTCGGGAGCCAATCAGGGAGCAGATGACACGAACGTCTCATCAACGCCGTCATCGTCACCCGACACAGTTTACACACGAGTATTGTGCCCCATGAATGCATTTCCACCCCGCTGTAATCATGTAGATGATGATTCGTAGAGAATAAAACAGTAAATGTTCATATAATTAAGGGGATTGAAGGCGGGTTTAGCGGGCATCATATGCCCGAGCATCAGCCTGGTGAATGGCATCTTTACACACTGATGAGCACAAGAGACTTCATCAAACCCTTTATTTCCAGCATTTCATTAAAGGAACGTGACGAGCAGAAAACACCCAAAACTCATTCATCACGTTCATCTGAGACAAAAGTTCTGTCAGATTTAGTGTCAGTGATATTTGAAAGATTACTTAATAAATGACACCTCACAGATGTAATACTCAAACTTTTATTATAAAGTGAAACAGGAGAAAAAATCTGCTCAACTGCATTCGCCAATTCTACACATTTCACCATAAAAATAGCACAGAGGAATTAAACAGAAGAAAGGTGGAGAAAATCGAGTGTGAGCGTGCGAGCGCGTGCGCGAGTGTGTGTGAGTGAGTGCGTGTGAGTGTATGAGTGGGTGCGCGTGCGCGTGAGTGGCCGTGCGTGCGTGTGTGTGTGCGAGCGTGTGCGTGTGCGTGCGTATGCGCGTGTGTGAGCGTGTGCGCGCGTGTGAGTCTGTGTGTTTTCTAATGGAGTATTTAACGGGATGTTGTTCATTAAATCGGGTGTCTGTCTACAACACTGCAACACAACCTCATTACATAATTAATGAGCTGTATTCAGATGAGGAGAACACCTGTGGTCAGAATCCTCTGAATGTGGTTTCAGTGATCCAATCACAGTCTGACGTTGGGTGAATAATTAATGAGGGTCAAGCGCTATTTTATTTGAATCTGACCGTAAACATATTTAATGCCAGGTGTAAATGAGACTGAGGTCATGCTGACGTGACCAACAGCACAAGATGAAGCTCTGACGCTGATTCTCCATTTTATTCTGTGAGTTAAGAGTAAATAATGGCCAGAAGTTCAGCCATGGACGATGTGTCTGTGGATTGACCAATGAAATGAACCAAAGGACGACGCGGCGTTGAGTGTAAAGTCCACGTGATTTCTACGGCGATCTATATATCATGTATTAAAGTGAAATATTGGATTTAGATCATCTTTTGTGATGAACCGTTTCCCCAGAGATATTGCACTATTACTTTCCGTGATCAGACTCGTTCTCTTAGTTTCGCTTCTGATTTAATCGGATCTGTGGACCGTCTCCGTCCCGATCCATACAGATGTTTTTCTAGAGATGAAATATGCAATATATTTCTAGACTATTTTTCCGACAGAAAGAATCTATTTAAAGTCCTGCAGTTTTATGTTATTGAAGGATTGTGATGCAGGAGACTCTGAGGAAACATCAGGCCATCTTTTCTAAAGAGTTGCACAGGGCATTTATGATACTGTATTTAATATGTATTACGATTATTGAACAGGAGTACAAATGCATATTAATATCTATATTTCAAGTCGTCTTAGTTTTGAACAAGTTTTGAAGTGCTTTTGCAGTTTTGTGATCAATAAGTGCAGTTTTTTGGAAATGTGTTTTATTTGTACCTGAACTGATCTCATGTGGGAAACTTCCAGATCATTCCGAGGGCGTGGCCAGGAAATGACTTTTGGGCGGGACTCAATAACAATGACAAACGAGAGAAACATTCAAGAAGTTCAGAATCAGGCATTTTTCTCATATTTTAGAACTCATGTTTGAACTCCAGGAATAATCTGTAATGTTCTGGGTGGCACTGGGTGGCACTGTCTATGGCACAGGTTCATTCCAGTGAGGGGTTTTTAGAGCTGATGTGTGATGTTCTCTGATACAGATGTTCTGAGGAATATTTCCCAATATTAACCCATAAAAGCCTGTGTTGTGATCAACTCTTTATTTTATCCCGTGCATCTCTT
>JAVLUX010000022.1:422500-442500 GCA_032164185.1 Moxostoma hubbsi
CACACACTCACTCACTCAGTCACTCACTCACACACTCACTCACTCACACACTCACACTCACTCACTCACATTCACTCACACACTCACTCACTCAGTCACTCACTCGCTCACACTCACTCAGTCATTCACTCACTCTCTCACTAACTCACACACTCACTCACTCACTCACTCAGTCACTCACTCTCTCTCTCACACACTCACTCACTCACTCTCTCACTCACTCACTCACACACTCACTCACTCAGTCACTCACTCACTCACACACTCACTCACTCACACTCACTCACTCACTCACATTCACTCACTCACACACTCACTCACTCAGTCACTCACTCACACACTCAGTCACTCACTCACTCTCTCACTAACTCACACACTCACTCAGTCACTCACTCACTCACTCACACTCACACAATCAGTCACTCACTCACACACTCACTCAATCACACACTCACACACTCACTCACTCAGTCACTCACTCACACACTCACTCACTCACACTCACTCACATTCACTCACTCACACACTTCACTGTGTGAGTGAGTGAGTGAATGTGAGTGAGTGTGTGAGTGAGTGAGTGAATGTAAGTGAGTGAGTGAGTGTGTGAGTGAGTGAGTGAGAGAGTGAGTGAGTGAGTTAGTGTGTGAATGAGTGAGTGAGTGAGTGTGAGTGAGTGAGTGAGTATGTGAGTGAGTGAGTGAGTGTGTGAGTGAGTGTGAGTGAGTGTGTGAGTGTGAGTGAATGAGTGAGTGTGTGAGTGAGTGTGTGAGTGAGTGAGTGAGAGAGTGAGAGTGAGTGTGTGAGTGAGTGAGAGAGTGAGTGAGTGAATGTGAGTGAGAGAGTGAGTGAGTGACTGAGTGACTGCAAATCCCCTCACACACTCAGTCAATCACTCACTCACTCACACTCACACACTCAGTCACTCACTCACACACTCACTCAATCACACTCTCACACACTCACTCACTCAGTCACTCACTCACACACTCACTCACTCACACTCACTCACATTCACTCACTCACACACTTACTCAGTCACTCACTCACACACTCAGTCACTCACTCACTCACTCTCTCACTAACTCACACACTCACACACTCACTCACTCACTCACTCACACCCTCACTCACTCACTCACTCACTCACACTCAGTCACTCACTCACACACTCAGTCACTCACTCACACACTCACTCAGTCACTCACTCACTCTCACTCAGTCACTCACACAATCATTCACTCACTCACTCACTCAGTCACTCACTCACTCAGTCACTCACTCACACACTCACTCAGTCATTCACTCACTCTCTCACTAACTCACACACTCACTCACTCAGTCACTCACTCTCTCTCTCACTCACTCACACACTCACTCACTCACTCTCTCACTCACTCACTCACACACTCACTCACTCAGTCACTCACTCACACACTCACTCACTCACACTCACTCACATTCACTCACTCACACACTCACTCAGTCACTCACTCACACACTCAGTCACTCACTCACTCTCTCACTAACTCACACACTCACTCAGTCACTCACTCACTCACACTCACACACTCAGTCACTCACTCACACACTCACTCAATCACACACTCACTCACTCAGTCACTCACTCACACACTCACTCACTCACACTCACTCACATTCACTCACTCACACACTTCACTGTGTGAGTGAGTGAATGTGAGTGAGTGTGTGAGTGAGTGAGTGAATGTGAGTGAGAGAGTGAGTGAGTGAGAGAGTGAGTGAGTTAGTGTGTGAGTGAGTGAGTGAGTGTGAGTGAGTGAGTGAGTGAGTATGTGAGTGAGTGAGTGAGTGTGTGAGTGAGTGTGAGTGAGTGAGTGAGTGTGTGAGTGTGAGTGAATGAGTGAGTGTGTGAGTGAGTGTGTGAGTGAGTGAGTGAGAGAGTGAGAGTGAGTGTGTGAGTAAGTGAGAGAGTGAGTGAGTGAATGTGAGTGAGAGAGTGAGTGAGTGACTGAGTGACTGCAAATCCCCTCACACACTCAGTCACTCACTCACTCACTCACTCAATCACACACTCACTCACTCAGTCACTCACTCACACACTCACTCACTCACACTCACTCACATTCACTCACTCACACACTTACTCAGTCACTCACTCACACACTCAGTCACTCACTCACTCACTCTCTCACTAACTCACACACTCACTCACTCACACACTCACTCACTCACTCACTCACACACTAACTCACTCACTCACTCTCTCACTCACTCACTCAGTCACTCACTCACATTCACTCACTCACTCAGTCACTCACTCACTCACTCTCTGACTATCTCAGTCACTCACTCACTCTCTCACTCACACACTCACTC
Organism: Moxostoma hubbsi; assembly: GCA_032164185.1. Lineage (NCBI taxonomy): Eukaryota > Metazoa > Chordata > Actinopteri > Cypriniformes > Catostomidae > Moxostoma > Moxostoma hubbsi. Next base: position 424,856 of record JAVLUX010000022.1, read on the forward strand.
ACTCAGTCACTCACTCACTCTCTCACTCACATTCACTCACTCACTCTCTCACACACTCACTCTCTCACTCTCTCACTCACTCACACACTCACTCACTCACACACTCACTCACTCACACACTCACTCACTCTCTCACTCACTCACTCACACACTCACTCACACACTCACTCACTCACTCACACTCACTCACTCACACACTAACTCACTCACTCTCTCACTCACTCACTCTCTCACTCACTCACACACTCACTCACTCACTCACTCACACTCACTCACACACTCACACACTCACTCACTCACTCTCTCACTCACTCACACACTCACTCACACACTCACTCACTCACACTCACTCACACACTCACTCACTCAGTCACTCACTCACTCATTCAGTCACTCACTCACACACTCACTCAGTCACTCACTCACTCACTCTCACTCAGTCACTCAGTCACTCACACAATCACTCACTCACACACTCACTCACTCACACACTCACTCACTGAGTCACTCACTCACACACTCACTCACTCACACTCACTCACTCACTCACATTCACTCACTCACTCAGTCACTCACTCACTCACACTCACTCACTCACTCTCTCACTAACTCACACACTCACTCACTCACACACTCACTCACTCACTCACACACTCAGTCACTCACTCACTCTCTCACTCTCTCTCACTCACACACTCACTCACTCAGTCACTCATTCACTCACTCACTCACATTCACACACTCACTCACACTCACTCACTCACACACTCACTCACTCTCTCACTCTCTCACTCACTCACTCTCTCTCACTCACTCACACACTCACTCACTCACACACTCACACACTCAGTCACTCACTCACACACTCAGTCACTCACTCACACACTCACTCACACACTCACTCACTCAGTCACTCACTCACTCACACACTCACACTCACTCACTCACATTCACTCACTCACTCACTCAGTCACTCACTCACACAGTCACTCACTCTCTCACTAACTCACACACTCACTCACTCACACACTCACTCACACCCTCACTCACTCACACACTCAGTCACTCACTCACTCTCTCACTCACACACTCACTCACTCACTCACTCAGTCACTCATTCACTCACTCTCTCACTCACTCACTAACATTCACTCACTCACTCACTCACACACTCTCTCACACTCACTCACACACTCACTCACTCACTCACTCACTCACACACACTCAGTCACTCTCTCACTCACACACTCACTCACATTCACTCACTCACAAACTCAGTCACTCACTCACATTCACTCACTCACTCACTCACTCTCTCACTAACTCAGTCACTCACTCACTCTCTCACTCACACACTCTCTCACTCACACACTCACTCAGTCACTCACTCACTCTCTCACTCACATTCACTCACTCACTCTCTCACTCACTCACACACTCACTCTCACTCTCTCACTCACTCACTCACACACTCACTCACTCACACACTCACTCATTCACTCACACTCACACACTCACTCACTCACACTCACTCACACACTCACTCACTCACTCTCTCACTCACTCACATACTCACTCACTCACACTCACTCACTCACTCACACACTAACTCACTCACTCTCTCACTCACTCTCTCACTCTCTCACTCACTCACTCACACACTCACTCACTCACTCACATTTACTCACTCACACACTCACTCACATTCACTCACTCACTCACACACTCACTCACTCACTCACATTCACTCACTCACTCACTCACTCACTCACATTCACTCACTCACTCACTCACATTCACTCACTCACTAACTCACACACTCACTCACACACTCACATTCACTCACTCTCTCACTCACTCACACACTCACTCAGTCACTCACTCACACACTCACTCACTCACTCACTCACACACTCACTCACTCACACACTCACTCACTCACTCACACACTCAGTCACTCACTCACTCTCTCACTCACACACTCACTCACTCAGTCACTCATTCACTCACTCACTCACATTCACACACTCACTCACACTCACTCACTCACACACTCACTCACTCACTCTCTCACTCACTCACTCTCTCACTCTCTCACTCACACACTCACTCACTCACAAACTCACTCACTCACATTCACTCACACATTCACTCACTCACTCACTCACTCACTCACTCACTCTCAAACTCACTCACTCACATTCACTCACTCACTCTCTCACTCACACACTCTCTCACTCACACACTCACTCAGTCACTCACTCACTCTCTCACTCACTCACTCTCTCACTCTCTCACTCACACAGTCACTCTCACTCTCTCACTCACTCACTCACACACTCACTCACTCACACACTCACTCATTCACTCACACTCACACACTCACTCACTCACACTCACTCACACACTCACTCACTCACTCTCTCACTCACTCACATACTCACTCACTCACTCACTCACACTCACTCACTCACTCACACACTAACTCACTCACTCTCTCACTCACTCACTCACTCTCTCACTCACTCACTCACACACTCACTCACTCACTCACATTCACTCACTCACTCACACACTCACTCACATTCACTCACTCACTCACACACTCACTCACTCACTCACTCACATTCACTCACTCACTCACTCACTCACATTCACTCACTCACTCACTCACTCACATTCACTCACTCACTAACTCACACACTCACTCACACACTCACATTCACTCACTCTCTCACTCACTCACTCACTCAGTCACTCACTCACACACTCACACACACTCACTCACACACACTCACTCACTCACATTCACTCACTCACACACTCACTCACTCAGTCACTCACTCACACACTCAGTCACTCTCTCACTCACTCTCTCACTAACTCACATTCACTCACTCACTCACACACTCACTCACACACTCATTCACTCTCTCACTCACTCACTCACTCACTCACTCACTCACTCACTCACTCTCTCTCTCACTCACTCTCGCTCTCTCTCTCTCTCTCTCTCTCTCAGCAAACCAAAGGAAGCAAGCTCAAGCATCGTAGGTGAGAAACTCACTTAATAATGACGTAATTCTGTCAATTCTAATTTATTTCTTTCATTTGCAAAATATAAAATTTCCAAAATAAAACTTGAGGAACATGCAGCATTTTTGTACTTTTTCCCCTCATCTTCAAGTTTGTTAGTTTCTTGTAAATCATCGAACATGAAAGGAACAGTTTACCCAAAAATGATGTTCTGATGTGCTGATGTTGAGTGTCTTCTGCGGAACACAGATCGGGTGCAACACTGTCATGCTCCAAAAACACAACACAGGTTCATTCTTAATTCAGAGTTACAAATGAACATCTTGACATGACTTTTATTCATAAAGGACAATCGTTTTTATTAATGAATATAAGTTTGCAACATTGATAACTCAAATGACATGAAATCAACAAACAAACATTGTTTTGAAATGAGTAAACATCATCCGCACATCTGTGTGCCGCACATGATGAACACATTACACATTTATTCAAAGGTTAGATTAAAGAATGATGCCTTTAAATGCGGGTTCTGACTATTTAAATCTATAAATCAGGACTCAAAGCAGCGACCCATTAACCCATACGACCCCAGTGCCATTCTCCATGTCTTCTGAAGTCATACGATTGCTTTTGGGTGAGAACAAACCAAAATAAGACTCGTATAAATCCTCGGCATCATGATTAGAGACTCGATTACACGTCCTCGCTCGTGAGCCATTGACTTGCATTATACCTTCATTTGTGTTCAGACACTATAATAATGCAACTGAATATTTCATTGTAACATACGTATGTTTGTACATTGTATTTTTCAGGCACAACACGTGTGACTCACTGCAAAGGTAGGTCTCATACACATCATACACATCATACACATCATACCCATCATACCCATCATACACATGTATTATATATATATGCGTAACATACACTGTGCCCAGTCAGTCGGGCATCACTGCACATAAACCCTGTGAACCTGAAGGTACATTATCACATAGATGTGTGTGTAATGATTGTGTGTTGTGAGACGACAGACATCCGTCAGTATACATTATAAATGCATGATCCATATACACTGCCGTGAAAAAGTTTGTGCACCCCTGGCCAAAACGTCTGTTGCTGTGAATAGTTCAGCGAGTAGACGATGGACTGATCTCCAAAAGGCGTAACGTTAAAGATGAAACATTCTGTTCAACATTTTAAGCAAGATAAGAGTATTATTTTAGTTTTGCACCATTTGACAGTGGAAAAAATGGAAAGGAGCACCGTGCAAAAGTTTGGGCGCCCCAAGAGATTTGAGCTCTCAGATGACTTTATCAAGGTCTCCGAGTTTAATTAGCTTGTTAGCATCAGCGTTTGGAAAGGTCGGGTGATGCATTTTACAAATACTCTGACTCCTTAAATCTTGTCCCAACAATCATCAGTCATGCGCTAAGCAGCTGTCTGATGCCCACAGCGCAGGAGAAGTCTATAAGGAGGCAACTGTTAAGCACGGGGGGTGGATGGATCACACTTTGGGCTTGCGTTGATGCCCGTGGCACGGGGAACATGGCATTGGTACAGAGAAGAATGGATTCCATTAAATACCAGCAAATACTGGAAGCAAACATCAAACCATCTGAAGATGAAAAGAGGATCGCTTCTACAACAGGACAATGATCCTAAACACCCCTGAACTTCCACAATGAACGACCTCGGTTCTGCCATCGCCATCAGAGTCCCTCGACCTAAACATCATCTGTGGATTGACCTCAAAAGAGCAGCGCGTGCGAGACATCCCAAGAATCACAGAAGCCTTTTGCGAGGAAGAATGGCCAAAAACACTCGCCCATTGACTCACAATTGAAAGACGGTTATCTGGCCACGAAATGTTTACAATTCTGGGATACTCGCCAAAGGGGGTGTTACTAAATACTGACCTTACAGGGTGCACAAACATTTGCTCAGACCCTTTTCATTTTTTGCTTAAAATTGCCTAAAATATGACAGATATGTGTCATCTTTGGCGCCTTTTGGAAATCAGGCCATCTTTTGCTCGCTTCAACAGAAATTATGATCAGGGGTGCACAAACTTTTTCCCGCCACTGCACGCATACGGAAAGGTGTTCAGTGATGTAATCTCTCAGTGGCTCAGCTCTCTCCATGTGTTCTTCCTCCTCTTCTACATCTCCGTCCTGCCCTTTAGTGACTATGCAGATCTATCTGAGCCGTCTGTCAGGAAGGACCGGATCTGATCCAGCGCTCCCCACGAGCCCGCAGCCCGACACGTCTCCCGCCGCGAGCGGACCGCCTGCAGCGGACACCGATAACAGTAGAGCAGTAGAAGGGAGAAAGGCTGCGTTCACTGTCCTGCCGCAGAAGAGTCCCTGTCCATCACCCGTCTCACCCCTCCAGACCCCAAACTACAAGAGTCCCGTCAAATCATCCAGTCGCTACTTCCAGATCTGTTACTGAACACAAGACACTCGGCCTGTTTAAAGTAAATGCATGATGTAGAATGGAGTTTTTGGGACCAATAAATGATTTGTTGAATGCAGAATATGATGCGTGTTCAATCTATATACACACACACATACATACATGTTCAACACTTTTAAAAACAACCCCCATGTTTTCATTAGGGACACCGGGGCTAGTTGTCACATGGGGAGGTCGTCACAAGCTCCAATTACACAAACGTGTGCGTCTCTACGAGAGAGGTTTTGCATGTTGGTTTAGCGCCCACAAACGATTGATGTTCCATGCCATCTGAACACCTCATGGGAGCTTCCGTGTGCTTGGAGCTTTAGAGATGTTTTAGTTGGCAGCATATAAACCCACTAATTCAGTGTTTATTCTAGAATCTCATCACATCTGATACTCTCGGCCAAACCACTTCTTCTTAAGATGGGCATCTGTGCAGGAAGGTGGCATTTATATTCATGCCAATTTAAGTAGCAGAGACTGTGGTTGCTTGGTTGACGTGCCAGGGCCGGTACTAGGATGTGATCTTTGGTGTGGCCACCTGGTACAGTGAAGTTTAATACTTAATTGAAGGGGTTTGTTTAACCCTTGGTTACTGTTCGGGTGTTTTTTTGACCTGTTTGACATTTCTTTTTAAAATGAAAAGAGATGTATCAGACTTGCCATCTGAACACGCACACAAATGCACAACAAATACTTGATTTGATGAGTCTAAATGGTTGCAAAAAAATAAACACTCGTAATGTTCAGGGTCAATTTTGACCTGCGGCACCCACCATAGGAAATAAATGAGTGAGACTATAATGCAGAACACACACACACACACACACACACACACACACACTCACTCACACACACACACACACACACACACACACACTCACACACACACACACACACACACACAGATAAAAATTCAGTGCTAATTCTTCTGTTTGTACACAAATCGTATTATCACTGTTTATTACTGTTTGTTTTATTGACATTTTTAGTCATTCACTCATTGCCTTATTGAATTTTGATGTCTGAAATAAATAATATAACAAATAACGTGTGAAACACATCTGGACACTGAGACTAGAGACTAGGCGCATCTAAATCACTGCATCACTGTCGACACACACACACACACACACACACACACACACACACACACACACACACACACACACACACACACACACACACACACACACACACACACACACACACACACACACACACACACACACACACACACACACTGTCGACACACACACACGTCACCAGATGGCAGCAAATGCTCCAAAAGCCCGACACAATCTCATCTTTTCTTCATTTGTCAAATTAATGAAGCTAATGTTTTTACAGAAGTTACATTTGTTTACTTAAAAAAAAAAAAAAATTATAATTAAATATAAAAAAATAAATAATAAAATTAAGTCTAAATACAATCAAATTCAAGATGAAGTGCAAAAGTTTAAATTAATTAATTAATTAAAATAAATTTTTTCTTTATAAAAAATCTCTGGACGCTCCACAACATATTAACCTCATATTAAATGAGCACATATTAAACCTCCAATAAATCAGGATGTCCCACCTCTGGAATCAAAGCCCTTTTATTATTTCCTTTTTTTCCTCTATTGTTTTTTAGATTTTGAACTCAAACGCCAACTTTTGTGCAAGCTCTTAGCTGCTCAGCAAACAATACATTGATTTTTAAATGTGTTCCTATATTGTCACACTTGTCTCAACCCCGTCACATCTCTCCCACCACTAGGATACTTGAAAGTGCATATATTTAACATTTCAGTAAATATACAGAATTTGTAATGCATAATATATTCAATGGTCCATATATATATATATATATATATATATATATATATATATATATATATATATTATAAAGTATAATGATAGATAGAATGCTTAGCTAGGCATTACTAACATGTTTTAGCATGTTGCTTTGCTAGGCTAGGCTTTTGCATTTGGTTGCTAGGCAGTTACCAGGATGATAATATCAAGGTTCCATTCTAACCTGAGTCAAATAACCCTACCCAGAGGTCTCTATGATGTTCTGGTGCAGAGATATATGTTTTGCTATTTGGTTGCTAGGGTAATCCCATCTGGTTGCTAGGTAGTTACCAGGGTGATACTCAAAAGGCTGCTTGCTACCCTGAGTCAAATTAATGAAACCGGAAGTCTCTACAATGTTCTGTGGCTGAGATAATTGATTTGTTACTTGGTTGCTAGGGTAATCCCATCTGGTTGCTAGGCAGTTACCAAGGTGATACTCAAAAGGCTCCTTGCTACCTTGAGTCAAATGAAAGAAACTGGAAGTCTCTATGATGTTCTGGTGCAGAGATATATGTTTTGTTATTTGGTTGCTAGGCTAACCCCATCTAGTTGCTAAGAAGTTACCAAGGTACCCACATTATGACGCAACACATTAACGTTAAGACTCAACACATTAACATTAAGACTCAACACATTAACGTTAAGACTCAACACAATAACATTAAGACACAACACATTAATATTAAGACAACACATTAACATTATGACACAACACATTAATATTAAGACTCAACACATTAACATTATGACAACACATTAACATTATGACAACACATTAACATTAAGACTCAACACATTAACATTATGACACAGCACATTAACATTAAGACTCAACACATTAACATTATGACAACACATTAACATTATGACACAACACATTAACGTTAAGACTCAACACATTAACATTATGACTCAACGCATTAACATTAACACTCAACACATTAACGTTAAGACACAACACATTAACATTAAGACTCAACACATTAACATTAAGACTCAACACATTAACATTATGACAACACATTAACATTATGACAAAACACATTAACATTAAGACTCAACACATTAACATTAAGACACTACACATTAACGTTAAGACGCAACACATTAACATTAAGACTCAGCACATTAACATTAAGACTCAACACATTAACGTTAAGACTCAACACATTAACGCTAAGACGCAACACATTAACGTTAAGACGCAACACATTAACATTATGACGCAACACATTAACATTAAGACTCAACACATTAACATTAAGATGCAACACATTAACATTATGACAACACATTAACATTATGACACAACACATTAACGTTAAGACTCAACACATTAACATTATGACAAAACACATTAACATTAAGACTCAACACATTATCATTAAGACTCAACACATTAACATTAAGACGCAACACATTAACATTATGACAACACATTAACATTAAGACTAACACATTAACATTATGACAACACATTAACATTATGACAAAACACATTAACATTAAGACTCAACACATTAACATTAAGACTCAACACATTAACGTTATGACACAACACATTAACATTAGGACTCAACACATTAACATTAAGACACAACACATTAACGTTAAGACGCAACACATTAACATTAAGACTCAGCACATTAACATTAAGACTCAACACATTAACGTTAAGACTCAACACATTAACGTTAAGACGCAACACATTAACGTTAAGACGCAACACATTAACATTATGACGCAACACATTAACATTAAGACTCAACACATTAACATTAAGACGCAACACATTAACGTTAAGACTCAACACATTAACGTTAAGACTCAACACATTAACGTTAAGACGCAACACATCAACGTTAAGACGCAACACATTAACGTTAAGACGTAACACATTAACATTAAGACTCAGCACATTAACATTAAGACTCAACACATTAACATTAAGACTCAGCACATTAACGTTAAGACTCAACACATTAACGTTAAGACGCAACACATTAACATTAAGACACAACACATTAACATTATGACGTAACACATTAACGTTAAGACACAACACATTAACATTATGATGTAATACATTAACATTATGACGTAACACATTAAAATTAAGACTCAACACATTAAAATTAAGACTCAACACATTAACATTAAGACACAACACATTAACATTATGACGTAACACATTAACATTAAGACGCAACACATTAACATTAAGACACAACATATTAACATTATGACGTAACACATTAACATTAAGACTCAACACATTAACATTATGACAACACATTAACATTATGACAAAACACATTAACATTAGGACTCAACACATTAACATTAAGACACAACACATTAACATTATGACGCAACACATTAACATTAAGACTCAACACATTAACGTTAAGACTCAACACATTTACGTTAAGACGCAACACATCAACGTTAAGACGCAACACATCAACGTTAAGACGCAACACATTAACATTATGACACAGCACATTAACATTAAGACTCAACACATTAACATTATGACAACACATTAACATTATGACACAACACATTAACGTTAAGACTCAACACATTAACATTATGACTCAACGCATTAACATTAACACTCAACACATTAACATTAAGACTCAACACATTAACATTATGACAACACATTAACATTATGACAAAACACATTAACATTAAGACTCAACACATTAACATTAAGACTCAACACATTAACGTTATGACACAACACATTAACATTAGGACTCAACACATTAACATTAAGACACAACACATTAACGTTAAGACGCAACACATCAACGTTAAGACGCAACACATTAACGTTAAGACGTAACACATTAACGTTAAGACTCAGCACATTAACATTAAGACTCAACACATTAACATTAAGACTCAGCACATTAACGTTAAGACTCAACACATTAACGTTAAGACGCAACACATTAACATTAAGACACAACACATTAACATTATGACGTAACACATTAACGTTAAGACACAACACATTAACATTATGATGTAACACATTAACATTATGACGTAACACATTAACATTAAGACTCAACACATTAACATTAAGACACATTAACATTATGACGTAACACATTAACATTAAGACGCAACACATTAACGTTAAGACGCAACACATCAACGTTAAGACGCAACACATTAACGTTAAGACGTAACACATTAACATTAAGACTCAGCACATTAACATTAAGACTCAACACATTAACATTAAGACTCAGCACATTAACGTTAAGACTCAACACATTAACGTTAAGACGCAACACATTAACATTAAGACACAACACATTAACATTATGACGTAACACATTAACGTTAAGACACAACACATTAACATTATGATGTAATACATTAACATTATGACGTAACACATTAAAATTAAGACTCAACACATTAAAATTAAGACTCAACACATTAACATTAAGACACAACACATTAACATTATGACGTAACACATTAACATTAAGACGCAACACATTAACATTAAGACACAACACATAAACATTATGACGTAACACATTAACATTAAGACTCAACACATTAACATTAGGACTCAACACATTAACATTAAGACACAACACATTAACATTATGACGCAACACATTAACATTAAGACTCAACACATTAACGTTAAAACTCAACACATTTACGTTAAGACGCAACACATCAACGTTAAGACGCAACACATCAACGTTAAGACGCAACACATTAACGTTAAGACGTAACACATTAACATTATGACACAGCACATTAACATTAAGACTCAACACATTAATATTATGACAACACATTAACATTATGACACAACACATTAACGTTAAGACTCAACACATTAACATTATGACTCAACGCATTAACATTAACACTCAACACATTAACATTAAGACTCAACACATTAACATTATGACAACACATTAACATTATGACAAAACACATTAACATTAAGACTCAACACATTAACATTAAGACTCAACACATTAACATTAAGACTCAACACATTAACGTTATGACACAACACATTAACATTAAGACACAACACATTAACGTTAAGACGCAACACATCAACATTAAGACGCAACACATTAACGTTAAGACGTAACACATTAACATTAAGACTCAGCACATTAACATTAAGACTCAACACATTAACATTAAGACTCAGCACATTAACGTTAAGACTCAACACATTAACGTTAAGACGCAACACATTAACATTAAGACACAACACATTAACATTATGACGTAACACATTAACGTTAAGACACAACACATTAACATTATGATGTAACACATTAACATTATGACGTAACACATTAACATTAAGACTCAACACATTAACATTAAGACACATTAACATTATGACGTAACACATTAACATTAAGACGCAACACATTAACGTTAAGACGCAACACATCAACGTTAAGACGCAACACATTAACGTTAAGACGTAACACATTAACATTAAGACTCAGCACATTAACATTAAGACTCAACACATTAACATTAAGACTCAGCACATTAACGTTAAGACTCAACACATTAACGTTAAGACGCAACACATTAACATTAAGACACAACACATTAACATTATGACGTAACACATTAACGTTAAGACACAACACATTAACATTATGACGTAACACATTAACATTAAGACGCAACACATTAACATTAAGACACAACACATTAACATTATGACAACACATTAACATTAAGACTCAACACATTAACATTAAGACTCAACACATTAACGTTAAGACGCAACACATTAACATTAAGACGCAACACATTAACATTAAGACACAACACATTAACATTATGACGTAACACATTAACATTAAGACACAACACATTAACATTATGACGTAACACATTAACATTAGGACACAACACATTAACATTATGACATAACACATTAACATTAAGACACAACACATTAACATTATGAGGTAACACATTAACATTAAGACACAACACATTAACATTAAGACTCAACACATTAACATTAAGACACAACACATTAACATTATGACGTAACACATTAACATTAAGACTCAACACATTAACATTAAGAGTCAACACATTAACGTTAAGACACAACACATTAACATTATGACGTAACACATTAACATTAAGACTCAACACATTAACATTAAGAGTCAACACATTAACATTAAGACACAACACATTAACATTAAGACACAACACATTAACATTATGAGGTAACACATTAACATTAAGACACAACACATTAACATTAAGACACAACACATTAACATTATGAGGTAACACATTAACATTAAGACACAACACATTAACATTATGACGTAACACATTAACATTAAGACTCAACACATTAACATTAAGACACAACACATTAACATTATGAGGTAACACATTAACATTAAGACACAACACATTAACATTAAGACACAACACATTAACATTATGACGGAACACATTAACATTATGAGGTAACACATTAACATTAAGACACAACACATTAACATTATGAGGTAACACATTAACGTTAAGACACAACACATTAACATTATGATGTAACACATTAACATTATGACGTAACACATTAACATTAAGACTCAACACATTAACATTAAGACACATTAACATTATGACGTAACACATTAACATTAAGACGCAACACATTAACGTTAAGACGCAACACATCAACGTTAAGACGCAACACATTAACGTTAAGACGTAACACATTAACATTAAGACTCAGCACATTAACATTAAGACTCAACACATTAACATTAAGACTCAGCACATTAACGTTAAGACACAACACATTAACGTTAAGACGCAACACATTAACATTAAGACACAACACATTAACATTATGACGTAACACATTAACGTTAAGACACAACACATTAACATTATGATGTAATACATTAACATTATGACGTAACACATTAAAATTAAGACTCAACACATTAAAATTAAGACTCAACACATTAACATTAAGACACAACACATTAACATTATGACGTAACACATTAACATTAAGACGCAACACATTAACATTAAGACACAACACATTAACATTAAGACACAACACATTAACATTAAGACACAACACATTAACATTAAGACACAACACATTAACATTAAGACACAACACATTAACATTATGACGTAACACATTAACATTAAGACTCAACACATTAACATTATGACAACACATTAACATTATGACAAAACACATTAACATTAGGACTCAACACATTAACATTAAGACACAACACATTAACATTATGACGCAACGCATTAACATTAAGACTCAACACATTAACGTTAAGACTCAACACATTTACGTTAAGACGCAACACATCAACGTTAAGACGCAACACATTAACGTTAAGACGTAACACATTAACATTATGACACAGCACATTAACATTAAGACTCAACACATTAACATTATGACAACACATTAACATTATGACACAACACATTAACGTTAAGACTCAACACATTAACATTATGACTCAACGCATTAACATTAACACTCAACACATTAACATTAAGACTCAACACATTAACATTATGACAACACATTAACATTATGACAAAACACATTAACATTAAGACTCAACACATTAACATTAAGACTCAACACATTAACATTAAGACTCAACACATTAACGTTATGACACAACACATTAACATTAGGACTCAACACATTAACATTAAGACACAACACATTAACGTTAAGACGCAACACATCAACGTTAAGACGCAACACATTAACGTTAAGACGTAACACATTAACATTAAGACTCAGCACATTAACATTAAGACTCAACACATTAACATTAAGACTCAGCACATTAACGTTAAGACTCAACACATTAACGTTAAGACGCAACACATTAACATTAAGACACAACACATTAACGTTAAGACGCAACACATCAACGTTAAGACGCAACACATTAACGTTAAGACGTAACACATTAACATTAAGACTCAGCACATTAACATTAAGACTCAACACATTAACATTAAGACTCAGCACATTAACGTTAAGACTCAACACATTAACGTTAAGACGCAACACATTAACATTAAGACACAACACATTAACGTTAAGACGCAACACATCAACGTTAAGACGCAACACATTAACGTTAAGACGCAACACATTAACATTAAGACACAACACATTAACATTATGACGTAACACATTAACGTTAAGACACAACACATTAACATTATGATGTAACACATTAACATTATGACGTAACACATTAACATTAAGACTCAACACATTAACATTAAGACACATTAACATTATGACGTAACACATTAACATTAAGACGCAACACATTAACGTTAAGACGCAACACATCAACGTTAAGACGCAACACATTAACGTTAAGACGTAACACATTAACATTAAGACTCAGCACATTAACATTAAGACTCAACACATTAACATTAAGACTCAGCACATTAACGTTAAGACTCAACACATTAACGTTAAGACGCAACACATTAACATTAAGACACAACACATTAACATTATGACGTAACACATTAACGTTTAGACACAACACATTAACATTATGACGTAACACATTAACATTAAGACTCAACACATTAACATTAAGACACAACACATTAACATTATGACGTAACACATTAACATTAAGACGCAACACATTAACATTAAGACACAACACATTAACATTAAGACGCAACACATTAACATTAAGACTCAACACATTAACATTAAGACACAACACATTAACATTATGACGTAACACATTAACATTAAGACGCAACACATTAACATTAAGACACAACACATTAACATTAAGACTCAACACATTAACGTTAAGACGCAACACATTAACATTAAGACGCAACACATTAACATTAAGACACAACACATTAACATTATGACGTAACACATTAACATTAAGACTCAACACATTAACATTAAGATACAACACATTAACATTATGACGTAACACATTAACATTAGGACACAACACATTAACATTATGACATAACACATTAACATTAAGACACAACACATTAACATTATGAGGTAACACATTAACAATAAGACACAACACATTAACATTAAGACTCAACACATTAACATTAAGACACAACACATTAACATTATGACGTAACACATTAACATTAAGACTCAACACATTAACATTAAGAGTCAACACATTAACGTTAAGACACAACACATTAACATTATGACGTAACACATTAACATTAAGACTCAACACATTAACATTAAGAGTCAACACATTAACATTAAGACACAACACATTAACATTAAGACACAACACATTAACATTATGAGGTAACACATTAACATTAAGACACAACACATTAACATTAAGACACAACACATTAACATTATGAGGTAACACATTAACATTAAGACACAACACATTAACAT
The DNA here is from genome assembly GCA_032164185.1 of Moxostoma hubbsi. Classification (NCBI taxonomy): domain Eukaryota; kingdom Metazoa; phylum Chordata; class Actinopteri; order Cypriniformes; family Catostomidae; genus Moxostoma; species Moxostoma hubbsi. Next base: position 440,703 of record JAVLUX010000022.1, read on the forward strand.
TATGACGTAACACATTAACATTAAGACTCAACACATTAACATTAAGACACAACACATTAACATTATGAGGTAACACATTAACATTAAGACACAACACATTAACATTAAGACACAACACGTTAACATTATGAGGTAACACATTAACATTAAGACACAACACATTAACATTATGACGGAACACATTAACATTATGAGGTAACACATTAACATTAAGACACAACACTTTAACATTATGACGTAACACATTAACATTAAGACTCAACACATTAACATTAAGACACAACACATTAACATTATGAGGTAACACATTAACATTAAGACACAACACATTAACATTATGAGGTAACACATTAACATTAAGACACAACACATTAACATTAAGACACAACACATTAACATTATGAGGTAACACATTAACATTAAGACACAACACATTAACATTATGACGTAACATATTAACATTATGAGGTAACACATTAACATTAAGACACAACACATTAACATTATGAGGTAACACATTAACATTAAGACACAACACATTAACATTATGAGGTAACACATTAACATTAAGACACAACACATTAACATTAAGACACAACACATTAACATTATGAGGTAACACATTAACATTAAGACACAACACATTAACATTAAGACACAACACATTAACATTATGAGGTAACACATTAACATTAAGACACAACACATTAACATTATGACGTAACACATTAACATTATGACACAACACATTGACATTATGAGGTAACACATTAACATTAAGACACAACACATTAACATTAAGACACAACACATTGACATTATGAGGTAACACATTAAAATTAAGACACAACACATTGACATTATGAGGTAACACATTAACATTAAGACACAACACATTAACATTATGAGGTAACACATTAACATTAAGACACAACACATTAACATTATGAGGTAACACATTAACATTAAGACAAAACACATTAACATTATGAGGTAACACATTAACATTAAGACACAACACATTAACATTAAGAAACAACACATTAACATTAAGACACAACACATTAACATTAAGAAACAACACATTAACATTATGAGGTAACACATTAACATTAAGACACAACACATTAACATTATGAGGTAACACATTAACATTAAGACACAACACATTAACATTAAGAAACAACACATTAACATTAAGACACAACACATTAACATTAAGACACAACACATTGACATTATGAGGTAACACATTAACATTAAGACACAACACATTAACATTATGAGGTAACACATTAACATTAAGACACAACACATTAACATTATGAGGTAACACATTAACATTAAGACACAACACATTAACATTATGAGGTAACACATTAACATTAAGACACAACACATTAACATTATGAGGTAACACATTAACATTAAGACACAACACATTAACATTAAGACACAACACATTAACATTATGAGGTAACACATTAACATTAAGACACAACACATTAACATTATGAGGTAACACATTAACATTAAGACACAACACATTAACATTATGAGGTAACACATTAACATTAAGACACAACACTTTAACATTATGAGGTAACACATTAACATTAAGACACAACACTTTAACATTATGACGTAACACATTAACATTAAGACTCAACACATTAACATTAAGACACAACACATTAACATTATGAGGTAACACATTAACATTAAGACACAACACATTAACATTATGAGGTAACACATTAACATTAAGACACAACACATTAACATTAAGACACAACAC
>JAVLUX010000022.1:447500-452500 GCA_032164185.1 Moxostoma hubbsi
AACTTGTTCATTCAACTTAACTTGTTCACTCAACTCAATTTGTTCACTCAAATTAACTTGTTCACTCAACACAACTTGTTCACTCAACTTCACTTGTTCACTCAACTCAACTTGTTCACTCAACTCAACTTGTTCATTCAACTTAACTTGTTCACTCAACTCAACTTGTTCACTCAACTCAACTTGTTCACTCAACTTAACTTGTTCACTAAACTCAACTTGTTCACTCAACTTCACTTGTTCACTCAACTTAACTTGTTCACTCAACTTCACTTGGTCACTCAACTCAACTTGTTCATTCAACTTAACTTGTTCACTCAACTCAATTTGTTCACTCAAATTAACTTGTTCACTCAACTTCACTTGTTCACTCAACTTCACTTGTTCACTCAACTCAACTTGTTCACTCAACTCAACTTGTTCATTCAACTTAACTTGTTCACTCAACTCAACTTGTTCACTCAACTCAACTTGTTCACTCAACTTAACTTGTTCACTAAACTCAACTTGTTCACTCAACTTCACTTGTTCACTCAACTTAACTTGTTCACTCAACTTCACTTGTTCACTCAAGTCAACTTGTTCACTCAACTTCACTTGTTCACTCAACTTGTTCACTCAACTCAACTTGTTCACTCAACTCAACTTATTCACTCAACTTAACTTGTTCACTCAACTTCACTTGTTCACTCAACTTCACTTGTTCACTCAACACAACTTGTTCACTCAACTTCACTTGTTCACTCAACTTCACTTGTTCACTCAACTTAACTTGTTCACTAAACTCAACTTGTTCACTCAACTTCACTTGTTCACTCAACTCAATTTGTTCACTCAAATTAACTTGTTCACTCCTCAACTTGTTCACTCAAGTCAACTTGTTCACTCAACTTCACTTGTTCACTCAACTTCACTTGTTCACTCAACTCAACTTGTTCACTCAACTCAACTTGTTCACTCATCTTCACTTGTTCACTCAACTTCACTTGTTCACTCAACTTCACTTGTTCACTCAAGTCAACTTGTTCACTCAACTTCACTTGTTCACTCAAATCAACTTGTTCACTCAACTTCACTTGTTCACTCAACTTGTTCACTCAACTCAACTTGTTCACTCAACTTCACTTGTTCACTCAACTTCACTTGTTCACTCAACTCAACTTGTTCACTCAACTTCACTTGTTCACTCAAGTCAACTTGTTCACTCAACTTCACTTGTTCACTCAACTTCACTTGTTCACTCAACTCAACTTGTTCATTCAACTTCACTTGTTCACTCAACTCAACTTGTTCACTCAACTTCACTTGTTCACTCAACTCAACTTGTTCACTCAACTCAACCTGTTCATTCAACTTAACTTGTTCACTCAACTCAACTTGTTCACTCAACTCAACTTGTTCACTCAACTTAACTTGTTCACTAAACTCAACTTGTTCACTCAACTTCACTTGTTCACTCAACTTAACTTGTTCACTCAACTCAACTTGTTCATTCAACTTAACTTGTTCACTCAACTCAATTTGTTCACTCAAATTAACTTGTTCACTCAACACAACTTGTTCACTCAACTTCACTTGTTCACTCAACTCAACTTGTTCACTCAACTCAACTTGTTCATTCAACTTAACTTGTTCACTCAACTCAACTTGTTCACTCAACTCAACTTGTTCACTCAACTTAACTTGTTCACTAAACTCAACTTGTTCACTCAACTTCACTTGTTCACTCAACTTAACTTGTTCACTCAACTTCACTTGTTCACTCAAGTCAACTTGTTCACTCAACTTCACTTGTTCACTCAACTTGTTCACTCAACTCAACTTGTTCACTCAACTCAACTTATTCACTCAACTTAACTTGTTCACTCAACTTCACTTGTTCACTCAACTTCACTTGTTCACTCAACACAACTTGTTCACTCAACACAACTTGTTCACTCAACTTCACTTGTTCACTCAACTTCACTTGTTCACTAAACTCAACTTGTTCACTCAACTTCACTTGTTCACTCAACTCAATTTGTTCACTCAAAATAACTTGTTCACTCAACTCAACTTGTTCACTCAAGTCAACTTGTTCACTCAACTTCACTTGTTCACTCAACTTCACTTGTTCACTCAACTTCACTTGTTCACTCAACTCAACTTGTTCACTCAACTCAACTTGTTCACTCATCTTCACTTGTTCACTCAACTTCACTTGTTCACTCAACTTCACTTGTTCACTCAAGTCAACTTGTTCACTCAACTTCACTTGTTCACTCAAATCAACTTGTTCACTCAACTTCACTTGTTCACTCAAGTCAACTTGTTCACTCAACTTCACTTGTTCACTCAACTCAACTTGTTCACTCAACTCAACTTGTTCACTCAACTTCACTTGTTCACTCAACTCAACTTGTTCACTCAACTTCACTTGTTCACTCAACTTGTTCACTCAACTCAACTTGTTCACTCAACTTCACTTGTTCACTCAACTTGTTCACTCAACTCAACTTGTTCACTCAACTTCACTTGTTCACTCAACTTGTTCACTCAACTCAACTTGTTCACTCAACTCAACTTGTTCACTCAACTTCACTTGTTCACTCAAGTCAACTTGTTCACTCAACTTCACTTGTTCACTCAACTTCACTTGTTCACTCAAGTCAACTTGTTCACTCAACTTCACTTGTTCACTCAACTTCACTTGTTCACTCAACTTCACTTGTTCACTCAACTTAACTTGTTCTCTCAACTTCACTTGTTCACTCAACTCAACTTCTTCACTCAACTCAACTTGTTCACTCAACTCAATTTGTTCACTCAAATTAACTTGTTCACTCAACTCAACTTGTTCACTCAAGTCAACTTGTTCACTCAACTCAATTTGTTCACTCAACTTCACTTGTTCACTCAACTTCACTTGTTCACTCAACTTCACTTGTTCTCTCAAGTCAACTTGTTCACTCAACTTCACTTGTTCACACAACTCAACTTGTTCACTCAACTCAACTTGTTCACTCAACTTCACTTGTTCACTCAACTTGTTCACTCAACTTCACTTGTTCACTCAACTCAACTTGTTCACTCAACTTCACTTGTTCACTCAATTTCACTTGTTCACTCAAGTCAACTTGTTCACTCAACTTCACTTGTTCACTCAACTCAACTTGTTCACTCAACTTCACTTGTTCACTCAAGTCAACTTGTTCACTCAACTTCACTTGTTCACTCAACTCAACTTGTTCACTCAACTCAACTTGTTCACTCAACTTCACTTGTTCACTCAACTCAACTTGTTCACTCAACTTCACTTGTTCACTCAACTTAACTTGTTCACTCAACTTCACTTGTTCACTCAACTTGTTCACTCAACTTCACTTGTTCACTCAACTCAACTTGTTCACTCAACTCAACTTGTTCACTCAACTTCACTTGTTCACTCAACTTCACTTGTTCACTCAAGTCAACTTGTTCACTCAACTCAACTTGTTCACTCAACTTCACTTGTTCACTCAAGTCAACTTGTTCACTCAACTTCACTTGTTCACTCAACTCAACTTGTTCACTCAACTTAACTTGTTCACTCAAGTCAACTTGTTCACTCAACTTCACTTGTTCACTCAACTTGTTCACTCAACTCAACTTGTTCACTCAACTTCACTTGTTCACTCAACTTAACTTGTTCACTCAACTTCACTTGTTCACTCAACTTGTTCACTCAACTTCACTTGTTCACTCAACTCAACTTGTTCACTCAACTTAACTTGTTCACTCAACTTCACTTGTTCACTCAAGTCAACTTGTTCACTCAACTTCACTTGTTCACTCAACTTGTTCACTCAACTCAACTTGTTCACTCAACTCAACTTGTTCACTCAACTTAACTTGTTCACTCAGCTTGTTCACTCAACTTCACTTGTTCACTCAACTTAACTTGTTCACTCAACTTCACTTGTTCACTCAACTTAACTTGTTCACTCAACTTCACTTGTTCACTCAACTTGTTCACTCAACTTCACTTGTTCACTCAACTCAACTTGTTCACTCAACTTAACTTGTTCACTCAACTTCACTTGTTCACTCAAGTCAACTTGTTCACTCAACTTCACTTGTTCACTCAACTTGTTCACTCAACTCAACTTGTTCACTCAACTCAACTTGTTCACTCAACTTAACTTGTTCACTCAGCTTGTTCACTCAACTTCACTTGTTCACTCAACTCAACTTGTTCACTCAACTCAACTTGTTCACTCAACTTCACTTGTTCACTCAACTTAACTTGTTCACTCAAGTCAACTTGTTCACTCAACTCAACTTGTTCACTCAACTTCACTTGTTCACTCAACTTCACTTGTTCACTCAACTCAACTTGTTCACTCAACTTCACTTGTTCACTCAAGTCAACTTGTTCACTCAACTCAACTTGTTCACTCAACTTCAGTTGTTCACTCAACTCAACTTGTTCACTCAACTTCACTTTTTCACTCAACTTCACTTGTTCACTCAACTCAACTTTTTCACTCAGCTTCACTTGTTCACTCAACTCAACTTGTTCACTCAACTTCACTTGTTCACTCAACTCAACTTGATCACTCAACTAAGTGAATAATCTTATTATATTATTGCCATTATTATTATTATTATTGTTATATTGAGTATTGTACAATAGTAATATATTTCAAACCATCTGGCCTTTTATTTGGTCAAAAAGCACGGAGAACATGCAGAATATTCATTTAATGAAATCAGAGTCTTTTGCCATTTATAAACTGCATTAGACCGTATTGTGATATCGATCATATTGGATTAATTGCGCAGCTCTATTGTTGATGTTCATGCACAGCTGACAGAAAACAAAAAGCGTGTAGTGTGTCACGACAACGGCACACACAATCAAAGCACAAAGCCTGATCAGTATTTCATGTGTTCCCCAGCCCTAATGTACATGTGTTTGAGAGGCAGGCACGTCCTGTCACTCATGGTCACTCAATCCTTTTAGCAGATGAGCCGTGAGT
>JAVLUX010000022.1:460000-467500 GCA_032164185.1 Moxostoma hubbsi
TCAAGTCTCGAGTCACTGGTTCTCAAGTCAAGTCAAGTCTCGAGTCGCTGGTTCTCAAGTCAAGTCTCGGGTCGCTGGTTCTCAAGTCAAGTGTCGAGTCGCTGGTTCTCAAGTCAAGTCAAGTCTCGAGTCACTGGTTCTCAAGTAAAGTCAAGTCTCGAGTCGCTGGTTCTCAAGTCAAGTCTCGAGTCGCTGGTTCTCAAGTCAAGTCAAGTCTCGAGTCACTGGTTGTCAAGTCAAGTCTCGAGTCGCTGGTTCTCAAGTCAAGTCTCCAGTCACTGGTTGTCAAGTCAAGTCTCGAGTCGCTGGTTCTCAAGTCAAGTCAAGTCTCGAGTCACTGGTTCTCAAGTCAAGTCAAGTCTCGAGTCGCTGGTTCTCAAGTCAAGTCTCGAGTCGCTGGTTCTCAAGTCAAGTCAAGTCTTGAGTCACTGGTTGTCAAGTCAAGTCTCGAGTCGCTGGTTCTCAAGTCAAGTCAAGTCTCGAGTCACTGGTTCTCAAGTCAAGTCTCGAGTCGCTGGTTCTCAAGTCAAGTCAAGTCTCGAGTCGCTGGTTCTCAAGTCAAGTCAAGTCTTGAGACACTGGTTCTCAAGTCAAGTCAAGTTTTGTGTCACTGTTTCTCAAGTCAAGTCAAGTCTCGAGTCACTGGTTCTCAAGTCAAGTCTCGAGTCGCTGGTTCTCAAGTCAAGTCTCGAGTCACTGGTTCTCAATTCAAGTCTCGAGTCACTGGTTCTCAAGTCAAGTCAAGTCTCGAGTCACTGGTTCTCAAGTCAAGTCAAGTCTCGTGTCGCTGGTTCTCAAGTCAAGTCAAGTCTCGAGTCGCTGGTTCTCAAGTCAAGTCTCGAGTCGCTGGTTCTCAAGTCAAGTCAAGTCTTGAGTCACTGGTTGTCAAGTCAAGTCTCGAGTCGCTGGTTCTCAAGTCAAGTCAAGTCTCGAGTCACTGGTTCTCAAGTCAAGTCTCGAGTCGCTGGTTCTCAAGTCAAGTCAAGTCTCGAGTCGCTGGTTCTCAAGTCAAGTCAAGTCTTGAGACACTGGTTCTCAAGTCAGGTCAAGTTTTGTGTCACTGTTTCTCAAGTCAAGTCTCAAGTCACTGGTTCTCAAGTCAAGTCTCGAGTCGCTGGTTCTCAAGTCAAGTCTCGAGTCACTGGTTCTCAATTCAAGTCTCGAGTCACTGGTTCTCAAGTCAAGTCAAGTTTTGTGTCACTGTTTCTCAAGTGAAGTCTCGAGTCACTGGTTCTCAAGTCAAGTCTCGAGTCGCTGGTTCTCAAGTCAAGTCTCGAGTCACTGGTTCTCAATTCAAGTCTCGAGTCACTGGTTCTCAAGTCAAGTCAAGTCTCGAATCGCTAGTTCTCAAGTCAAGTCTTGAGTCACTGGTTCTCAAGTCAAGTCTCGAGTCACTGGTTCTCAGGTCAAGTCTCGAGTCACTGGTTCTCAAGTCAAGTCAAGTCTCGAGTCACTGGTTCTCAAGTCAAGTCTCGAGTCACTGGTTCTCAAGTCAAGTGAAGTCTCGAGTCGCTGGTTCTCAAGTCAAGTCTCGAGTCACTGGTTCTCAATTCAAGTCTCGAGTCACTGGTTCTCAAGTCAAGTCTCGAGTCGCTGGTTCTCAAGTCAAGTCTCGAGTCGCTGGTTCTCAAGTCAAGTCAAGTCTTGAGACACTGGTTCTCAAGTCAGGTCAAGTTTTGTGTCACTGTTTCTCAAGTCAAGTCTCGAGTCACTGGTTCTCAAGTCAAGTCTCGAGTCGCTGGTTCTCAAGTCAAGTCTCGAGTCACTGGTTCTCAATTCAAGTCTCGAGTCACTGGTTCTCAAGTCAAGTCAAGTTTTGTGTCACTGTTTCTCAAGTGAAGTCTCGAGTCACTGGTTCTCAAGTCAAGTCTCGAATCGCTGGTTCTCAAGTCAAGTCTTGAGTCACTGGTTCTCAAGTCAAGTCTCGAGTCACTGGTTCTCAAGTCAAGTCAAGTCTCGAGTCGCTGGTTCTCAAGTCAAGTCTCGAGTCACTGGTTCTCAAGTCAAGTCTCGAGTCACTGGTTCTCAAGTCAAGTCAAGTCTCAAGTCACTGGTTCTCAAGTCAAGTCTCGAGTCACTGGTTCTCAAGTCAAGTGAAGTCTCGAGTCACTGGTTCTCAAGTCAAGTCTCGAGTCGCTGGTTCTCAAGTCAAGTCTCGAGTCACTGGTTCTCAATTCAAGTCTCGAGTCACTGGTTCTCAAGTCAAGTCTCGAGTCGCTGGTTCTCAAGTCAAGTCTCGAGTCGCTGGTTCTCAAGTCAAGTCTCGAGTCGCTGGTTCTCAATTCAAGTCTCGAGTCGCTGGTTCTCAAGTCAAGTCTCGAGTCGCTGGTTCTCAATTCAAGTCTCGAGTCACTGGTTCTCAAGTCAAGTCAAGTCTCGAGTCACTGGTTCTCAAGTCAAGTCAAGTCAAGTCTCGAGTCGCTGGTTCTCAAGTCAAGTCTCGAGTCACTGGATCTCAAGTCAAGTCTCGAGTCACTGGTTCTCAAGTCAAGTCTCGAGTCACTGGTTCTCAAGTCAAGTGAAGTCTCGAGTCACTGGTTCTCAAGTCAAGGGTCGAGTTGCTGGTTCTCAAGTTTTACGACTCGAGTCAGACTCGAGTCAAGTCATGTAACTCGAGTCCCCCACTTCTGGTATAAACAAAATACATTACAAATACAATTCACATAAAACTATTAATTAAATACACCTCTAAAACATGTATCAAGTTCAAAGTGAGTTCAAAGTCATTTAAAAAAATAAGTATGTGAGAGTGTGTGTGTGTGTGTGTGTGTGTGTGTGTATGTGTATGTGTGTGTATGTGTGTGAGTGTGTGTGTGTGTATGTGTATGTGTGTGTGTTTGAGTGTGTGTGTGTGTGTGTGTATGTGTGAGTGTGTGTGTGTGTGTGTGAGTGTGTGTGTGTATGTGTATGTGTATGTGTGTGAGTGTGTGTGTGTATGTGTATGTGTGTGTGTGTGTGTGTATATGTGTATGTGTAAGTGTGTGTGTTTGTGTGTGTGTATGTACATACACCGTGTAAATGAGGTCATTGATGTCACAGGGAAGTTCATCAGTCAATTATTTCCTGTCAATAAGATTGTGTCCTGCTTTAATATGTGTATTTTAGCAGCATCTGTCACGGACACACAGACAGCTCAACCTGGATAAACACAAGCCTGTCTCACTCACACGTTTAATTACACGTTTCACAGACAACTACAGTGTGTCAGAGTAAAGATGCAGATGTGTGTGTGTGTGTGTGTTGACATTAGTGTGAGGCGAGTGAATTATCCATGAGCAGAATGCCATCATGACCCGTGACGTTCACCGGGACTGACAGCTGGCCCGGCAGACACATACTTTCAGGATAAATATGAATGAATGAAACACAGAGACATAAATATGATGGTCACATATCAAATCCATATGAGCGTCATTAACACACACAATTACTGATTCCCACACATTCACTAGGTTACATGAGGAGAACATCTTGAGTTTATGGGTGACAAACACCTTGTCTGGGTCACGTTTCACCCCAAAATCAAAACAAAGAGAAACAGACATTACACTTTGCCTATTTGTTTGGACTATTAAGATGTTTTGTATTGTGTTTGTAGTTTTCATTATTCACAGTGGAGATTCTCATTGCTGTAATTCAGGATTTCTTGATGCATTTGAGCAGTTTTGAGCAGAGGTCATGTGACTCAGGTTTATGAGATTATGAGATCTGATTGTTAGTCACTTGTCATCTCTAGACTGGACTACTGTAACGCTCTCATTGCAGGCCTTCCTGCATGCGCAATTAGACCTCTGCAAATTACCCAGAATGCAGCAGCACGTCTGGTCTTTAATGAACCAAAGAGAGCACATGTTACACCCCTCCTCGTCTCTCTCCACTGGCTGCCGGTTGGTGCAGGTGTTAAATTCAAGGCTCTGATGCTGCATACAGAACAATCACTGGGTCTGCTCCAACATACCTAAAAACATTTATGCAGAGCTACACTCCCACCAGAAGTCTGCAGTCGGCTAATGAGTGGCGCCTTGCTGTACTAACACAAATGGGGCTTTTCCACTGCGCAGTACGACTCGACTCTGCACGCTTTTTGGGTTTTTCCACCGTTGATAGTTCCTGGTACCTGGTACTTTTTTTAAGAACCACCTCGGTCGAGGTTCCAAGCGAGCAGATACTAAATGTGACGTCAAAACCCTGCAGATCATTGATTGGTCAGAGAGAATCGTCACTACCAGCATTACTGGATTTGCGACACGGGACATCAACCTGCTAGTTTTACAGTTAGCTACAGCGATAGCAGTATCATCAGTTCACGCGACTTTCAAATTATAAAAACCATGCCGTGGTCAATAAACAAGGCTCAGACGTTCCTCTTGTTAGTCTCATGGGGCAACCAAATTGTCCCGGTTGCTTGGGAGGATAGAGTCACATGGGGTAACCAAATTGTCCCAGTTGCTAGGGAGGATAGAGTCATATGGGGTAACCAAATTGTCCCGGTCGCTTGGGAGGATAGAGTCACATGGGGTAACGAAATTGTCCCGGTTGCTAGGGAGGGTAGAGTCACATGGGGCAACCAAATTGGGCCGGTTGCTAGGGAGGGTAGAGTCACATGGGGCAACCAAATTGGCCCGGTTGCTAGGGAGGGTAGAGTCACATGGGGTAACCAAATTGGCCCGGATGCTAGGGAGGGTAGAGTCACATGGGGTAACCAAATTGGCCCGGTTGCTAGGGAGGGTAGAGTCACATGGGGTAACCAAATTGTCCCGGTTGCTAGGGAGGGTAGAGTCACATGGGGTAACCAAATTGGCCCGGATGCTAGGGAGGGTAGAGTCACATGGGGTAACCAAATTGGCCTGGATGCTAGGGAGGATAGAGTCACATGGGGTAACCAAATTGTTCCGGTTGCTAGGGAGGGTAGAGTCACATGGGGCAACCAAATTGGGCCGGTTGCTAGGGAGGGTAGAGTCACATGGGGCAACCAAATTGTCCCGGTTGCTAGGGAGGGTAGTCACATGGGGTAACCAAATTTTCCCTGTTGCTAGGGAGGGTAGAGTCACATGTGGTAACCAAATTTTCCCTGTTGCTAGGGAGGGTAGAGTCACATGGGGTAACCAAATTGGGCTGGTTGCTAGGGAGGGTAGAGTCACATGGGGTAACCAAATTGTCCCGGTTGCTAGGGAGGGTAGAGTCAGATGGGGTAACTAAATTGGCCCAGTTGCTAGGGAGGGTAGAGTCACATGGGGTAACCAAATTGGGCTGGTTGCTAGGGAGGGTAGAGTCACATGGGGTAACCAAATTGTCCCGGTTGCTAGGGAGGGTAGAGTCAGATGGGGTAACTAAATTGGCCCAGTTGCTAGGGAGGGTCGAGTCACATGGGGTAACCAAATTGTCCCGGTTGCTAGGGAGGGTAGAGTCACATGGGGTAACCAAATTGGCCCGGTTGCTAGGGAGGGTAGAGTCACATGGGGTAGCCAAATTGGCCCGGTTGCTAGGGAGGGTAGAGTCACATGGGGTAGCCAAATTGGCCCGGTTGCTAGGGAGGGTAGAGTCACATGGGGTAGCCAAATTGGCCGGTTGCTAGGGAGGGTAGAGTCACATGGGGTAACCTCCTCGTGGTGGTGATTAGTGGTTCTCTCAACGGGGCGTGTGGTGAGTTGTGTGTGGATCGCGGAGAGTAGCATGTGTCTCCACATGCTGTGAGTCTCCTCGGTGTCGTGCACAAGGAGTCATGTGATCAGATGCGCGGATTGACGTCTCAGAAGCAGCGGCAACTGAGACTCGTCCTCCACCACCCGGATTGAGGCGAGTAACCGGTCCACGAGGACCTACTAAGTAGTGGGAATTGGGCATTCCAAATTAGGGAAAGGAACAAAAAGGATGCTTTAAAGGTATAACCGCCGGGGTGTTTCATTGCTCTAGATACATGATTAATTCATGTCATAAAGAATGTAATTTTTCAGGTGGTGTGATGAGACACACTGATGATTTATTCATGGCTTCACGCTATTCTCTGCAGCATCCATGCACAACTCGCCCCACGCCCCACCAAGAGCGAGAACAAGAGAACAAGGACTGTTGGTCTGTTATAGGCTGATCAGTGATTAAGTGATCGTCACGTCACTGGAATAATCTAATGAGGCCAGTGTTGTGTTGAAGGCATGCGGTCACTGGGTTCATTAACTGACCTGTTGTGCATCTGTATGTGTGTTTGTTTGTTCAGTGAGCAGAGTATTTGTCAGGCGCGGGCCTCCGTCATGGTCTACGATGACACCAGTAAAAAGTGGGTGCCGATTAAACCAGGTCAGCAGGGCTTCAGTCGAATCAACATCTACCACAACACAACCAATAACACATTCCGTGTGGTGGGCGTCAAACTCCAAGACCAGCAGGTAGTGTTCACTACGGCTTGAACTAACGGCTCATATATATTCAGCACAAGTGGATGTTTATATACGGTACACTGACTGTAGTCCTCTCTGACAGGTCGTCATCAACTACTCCATAGTGAAGGGACTCAAGTACAACCAGGCGACTCCAACCTTCCACCAGTGGCGTGATGCGCGGCAGGTGTACGGACTGAACTTCGCCAGTAAAGAGGAGGCCACTACATTCTCCAACGCCATGCTGTTCGCCCTCAACGTCCTCAGCACACAAGACGGAGGTGAGTCTGAGGCGAAAGAGGACATAAAACAAGTTTTATTGACAGTTTACACTAGAGATGTTGATGATTAAACAATAATTGATTCATTGTCATTAGAGGTTACCAAAGTGCTTTACACTGTGACTCATTTACCCATTCACACACACACACACACACACACACACACACACACACACTCACACACACACACACACTCACTCACACACTCACACACACACACACACTCACACACACACTCACTCACACACACACACACACACACACACACACACATACACACATACACACACACTGACACACACACACACACACACACACACACAGTGGCAGAGCTGCATGCAAGGTGCCAGTCTCCCATTGGGGGCAACTTGGGGTTCAGTGTCTTGCCCAAGGACACTTCAGCATTTGGAGTCGTGTGAACCGCCAACCCTGCGATTAGCCGTCGACCCGCTCTACCACCTGAACCACATCCTGTAACTTCCTTTCATGTAAAGATGAAGCGGGATCAGTGTAATCAATCATGGAGTGTTCCTCTATCAAAGAACGTTGTTTTCTACATACATCAGTCCAAAGGTCCAAATTATCCCACGATCCACAACTTGAAGTTTTAATGAACTCAAATACGTGACTTCTATTGAAGCTGGGCTGGACTGGTAATCTGGCGTACCAGATGGGCCCCGTTATTCAGAACGGACCACAAAATGCCGTTGTTATATGCAGAAAATTTGGGGATTTTGTCCCCTTTTCTCGCCAATTTGGAACGCTCAATTCCCAATGCGCTCTATGTCATCATGGTGGCGTAATGACTCAATCCGGGTGGCGGAGGATGAATCTCAGTTGCCTCC
>JAVLUX010000022.1:477500-542500 GCA_032164185.1 Moxostoma hubbsi
ATTTCATGCTTTTAAAAATCCATACTAATTTGTTTCAGGATGATCCAAACTCGCCGTCACCCATGTCCCGTGGGCAGAATGTGTCGGGTACAGTATCATCAAAAACACGAGTCACATATGTGCCGTTTTAGTCAGAATCTTTGTGTGTTTAAGGTTAAATCTCTAAAGTCCAAATGCACAGTGTTGTAGGTCATAGTTCAGACGAGTGTTCGGTGTTGATGGTACGATTTGTCCTGCAGATGGTGTGAAGAAGCCGTGGGATCGAGCGAACTCTGCAGAGAGATCAGGACTCATGTCCAGGTGAGACATCACAACAGACATGAGGACTAATGACTAATATGCAAATTATTGATCAAAGTGTTTACTTATAAATTATTGGACAAGGACATACCTTTATTTTTGTTCGAAGAGACGCCCTAAAAAGCATCTTAGTAGGTCCTCGTGGTGGCGTGGTTACTCGCCTCAATACGGGTGGCGGAGGACGAGTCTCAGTTGCCTCCGCTTCTGAGACCGCCAATCCGCGCATCTGATCATGTGACTCGTTGTGCATGACACCGCGGAGACTCACAGCATGTGGAGACTCATGCTACTCTCCACGATCCACACACAACTCACCACACGCCCCATTGAGAGAACCACTAATCACCACCACGAGGAGGGAGAGTTTACTGTGGGGATCAAACCAACAACCTTCTGATTACCAGTTGTGTGCTTTGGCCCACTACACCACCACCACAAGACTTTTCTTCCTCAGAACATAAATTAAGATTTTTAGAAGAATATTTCAGCTTTGTAGGTCCATACAATGCAAGTGAATGGTGACCAGAATTTTGAAGCTCCAAAAAGCACATAAAGGCAGCATAGAAGTAATCCATAAGACTCCAGTGGTTTAATCCATGACTTCAGAAGTGATCCAGTTGGTTTTTGTTGACGACAGACCAAAATATAACTCTTTTACTGTAAATCTTGACATCAGCTGTCGTCATTTGTGATGATGATTACAAGCGTGGTTACACTTCCTAGCATCATTTTGCGCTCTGCGCATCCGTCAAGCACTAGGATGTGTAATCGAGCTTGAAATCATGAATGTGCCTAGAGACTACAAAGCTAGTGAAAAAGGAGTTACATTTTGGTCTTTCCTCATCCAAAAACAAGTCATGGATTAAACCACTGGAGTCGCATTGATTACTTTTATGCTGCATTTATGTGATTTTTGGAGCTTCAAAGTTCTGATCACCATGCATTTGCATTGTATGGACCTACAAAGCTGAAATATTCTTATAAAATCTTCATTTATGTTCTGCTGAAGAAAGAAATCTAGTATGGAATGATGAGAGCGTTTTCATTTTGGGGTGTACTGTCCCTTTAAGAGTGATTAAACGGGATGAATGTGCTCCAGCTTATTCTCATTCCCTCTTTAGGGTTCGACCGGTGGGAAGCCTCAGTGACTCAGACACCTTAGACTTTGACAGAATGAAACAGGTGAAGAACAACATTCAATGCACTCATTCTTCAGTAGATTGTGATGCTTTCGTTCATATAAACGGATGTTTCCACAGGAAATTTTGGAAGAAGTTGTTCGTGAATTACACAAAATGAAAGACGAGATCATCGATGGTATGTTGTTGAGATGAAAAGCGAGTGAATGTCTGAGAGGGACAACCTCTCACAATCATCCATGCACAATTCCTAATGAATGTTTTCCTGTTTTACAGCCATTAGACATGAACTCAGTAGAATTAGCACAACATAATGTTCATCCCGTCATCCGTGCTGAGACCCAAACGACCTGCAGAACCTGCTGTAGCTCACCAGAGAACACGACGATCTGATGACGTCATCAACGGTTCTGCTCTAACATGGCGGGAACGTTGCGTTTAAATGTGATCGTGAAGGACACTTGCACTGATTTACTGTTTTCTGCTTTACATCGATCTTTGGTGACCGTCGACAGTCTTTTACAGAAACTGAGAAAACAGGAGATTTCTTTTCACTTTTGTCTGCATTATTATTATAATTTTGTATTATTATTATTATAGTAGTAGTGTTTTCATGCAAGTAGTTTTAGACGTATACATTTGGTCAATAATAATAATAATAATAATATCATTGCACATCAGAGTTATCCTTTTATATTTGTATTATTTTGAATCGTTCTTCGCTTGTGTTAAACGGTTCATTATAAGCACATTTTCAGTTTATTTCTCATCATCTCTCGGTAAATCGTTTTTTAAAGAGTTTTTTTTAGCCATACAATAATGTGTATTTAATGACTATTTTTCTTCTCAGTTTTAAGCGGAAAAAGCGGCATAAGAATTTCCACTGTTATTACAATGTAATAAACAAAAACAAAACATCAGTACACCAGAGTGTTTGTGATCATGTTGTTAATAAAATGTTTATTGCCTGCAAGGACATGGTGAAGTATTGTTTTATGATCTCTCTGTTTTGATCAAGTGCTTCCTGGTTTGGAAATAAAAATAAAATAAAATAAATAAAAGTGTGAAGGATGTCTTGGATAAATGAGCTGGTGTTCTTTTGATTACTGACCCTCCCTAGCAACCGGGACAATTTGGTTACCCCATGTGACTCTACCCTCCCTAGCAACCGTGCCAATTTGTTTACCCCATGTGACTCTACTCTCCCTAGCAACCGGGCCAATTTGGTTACCCCATGTGACTCTACTCTCCCTAGCAACCGGGACAATTTGGTTACCCCATGTGACTCTACCCTCCCTAGCAACCGGGCCAAATTGGTTACCCCATGTGACTCTACCCTCCCTAGCAACCGGGACAATTTGGTTACCCCATGTGACTCTACCCTCCCTAGCAACCGGGCCAATTTGGTTACCCCGTGTGACTCTACCCTCCCTAGCAACCGGGCCAATTTGGTTACCCCGTGTGACTCTACCCTCCCTAGCAACCGGGCCAATTTGGTTACCCCATGTGACTCTACCCTCCCTAGCAACCGGGCCAATTTGGTTACCCCATGTGACTCTACTCTCCCTAGCAACCGGGCCAATTTGGTTCCCCCCATGTGACTCTACCCTCCCTAGCAACCGGCCCAATTTGGTTACCCCATGTGACTCAATCCTCCCTAGCAACCGGGACAATTTGGTTACCCCATGTGACTCTACCCTCCCTAGCAACCGGGACAATTTGGTTGCTTGGACAGACGACTTCTCGTGGCAGTTTTAATTTGGTTCTGGATGCTGAACCCCGCGTCAAGTGCCCCATCGCCCTCCACACGACAAGCGTTCAGAAAGCGTCACAGGGGGCGATTCGGGTGTCGGGAGGTGTTCACAATAAACATTGAAAACGTGTTTGATAATTTTCCGCAGCACAGCTGTTGGGAATCAATGGAGTCACTCGGAACACTGAAACTACTTAATAACATGTTATTTATAATTATTCACGTTTAAAGAACTGACATTACATTTGAAACATTAATATACAGTACCAAAGGTTGGACACAGACACTTTATTATAGGTATGTTCCATGTTTTATTTCCAATGAAAGACACCAAAACTATGAAAACACTATTGAAAATATGGGAATTATATCGGGACCAAAAATGTGAAATGTGTCGTTTTCCTTCACTGTCCGCTCTGACTCGTCCATCTAAAGGAATACACCAGAAAACATTATTGAAAGAGTTACTTTCAGCACAAACTTTAAATATGAAGTGAATTTTATATTTTTACTCAATTCAAACATTAAATTAATTTGTGCTTTATCTTGTAAGTAAATGTTATTTAGAATTCTTTAACATATTTTTTTATGATTAAAATATCAAATCCAGTTGCAAATATTGAAAATATTTTAAAACTTTAAGAATTAACATTAAACGTATGTCACGCAGACTTTCCCTTTGTTGCGCGTGCCCGCTGCGCGCATCCCACCTCCATCGCTCTCGCGAGATGTGAGTTGAGTGTAGCGGGACGTGACTTCATGTCAGAAGTGGAGAGTACAGAGCGCGCGCGTGTGTGTGTGTGTATGTTTTAACGCATAAAGAACGCAAAGCTGGCGGACTTCGACATGGCATCGGGCGAAACGCTCTACATCGAGACGGATGGCACGGAGATGCCCGCGGAGATCGTGGAGCTGCACGAGATCGAGGTGGAAACGATCGAGACGACGGTGGTCGGCGGAGATGAAGACGACGAGGACGAGGACGAGGACGACGACGAGCAGCAGCCTATGATCGCGCTGCAGCCGCTGGTCACCGATGACCCGTCGCAGGTCCACCATCAGGAGGTGATTCTGGTCCAGACCCGCGAGGAGGTGGTCGGCGGGGACGATTCGGATCTACGGGCGGACGATGACTTCGAGGACCAGATCCTTATCCCGGTGCCCGCGCCCGGCGCCGAGGAGGAATACATCGGGCAGACTCTGGTGACAGTCGCGGGGAAGAGCTCCATGGGGCGGATGGGGAGGAAATCGGGCGCGGGCGGTAAGAAGTCAGGCAAGAAGAGCTACCTGAGAGCGGCGGAGTCCAGCGGGAGGAAATGGGAGCAGAAGCAGGTGCAGATCAAGACGCTGGAGGGGGAGTTCTCCGTGACGATGTGGGCATCGGGTGAGTCGCAAGCGGGTTTATGTTCGTTATGAGTCCCGGGCCTTAAGCCGGGCGTTGTCCGTCCCGTTCGCACGTCCAGTTCCCGTAGATTCCTCTCACGATCGGTTCGGGCTGCTCGTGTGTGCGGGAGTGCGAGCGGTTCGCTCCGGGTGTGTTTGTGTTTGTCAGTGTGGATGGGCGCCGCCATGTTCTCCGGGTGCAGTGTGACGCGAGCGCGCTGCTGCTGCTGCATGTGGAGGCCGCGAGAGCTGCAGGCGACCGTTAAACATTCCGTTTCATTTGACTTTTCCGGTATTCTGGATTTAACTTGTGACGTTTATATTGGAAAATATTTAATCTGTAAATCTGTGGATGATTGTATTTAACGGGCTCCAATCGCTTCGTTTTCCTTGGGACTAAATTGCTTTCTAAGATGTTGTTTCATTGTAGAGTTTGTTGTAGAAATGAAATTACATTGTTATTAATCGCTTCAACGGTCCAATTACAGTGTATTTGCGTTTAGTGTAATTAACATATTTGATGGATTGAACTTGATTTTGGGTTGATGTTTATGTGAAGGACCCGGATGTACATCTGAATTCATTAACAAATCGTATTTTTTGTTGTATAGATTAAAATAATAATAATAATAATATATATATATATATAATAATAATAATAATAATAATAATAATATATTTCTCAGCACGACCGCGAGTTTGTTAAAAGTACAACAGAAAATGTGATTTCCAGGCCAGAAATTTAAAAGTGAAGTTTCGCTTTTCAAGTCCTGATTGCTCTAAAATATTTCTTAAAGGAATATTCCGAGTTTAATACAAATTAATCTCAATCAGCAGCATTTGTGTCATCATGTTGATCACCACAAATATTCATTTCGACTCGATCCACGTTTACTTTAAATGTGTGTTCCAGTGAGACACTTACAGTGGAGGTCAATGGGGGCAATTTTTGGCTGTTTAAAGTCAGAAATGTGACGCTTATAATTGTATAAAAGCACTTACATTAATTCTTCTGTTAAAACTCATGGATTATTTGAGCTGTAAAGTTGTTTAAAATGTTTAAGGGTTCACAGCCTTACGTTGTCATGTCAACAAATGTGTAAAATTGGCTTTAATTTTTAGAGGTAGACCGATTTATCGGTGCTGATAGTTGCTTTTTGGAACTATCGGTTATGGTAATAATTATATGTGTTTACATTATTTTGTCATTTAAAAATAAGTGTGTTTCAGACTTGTTTATACTTAAAAGTCCCACGTTACGCATTAAATCTTCGAGGGTTTTTTCTTTCAGGCTATTATTAGGATTTTGGTTGACGATAAATTATAAACTGCATCTGGGGTTTTATTCATTTTGGACTCTTGGTCTTTGCCTGCTAGAGTAAAGAAAGAATGAGAATTGTTTTTATATTCTATAAATCATTTTTAAAAACTGACGGCCAATTTACTGGTTGTTGCACTTTCCCGCCTCTTTAGTTATCGGTATCGGTAAAGTCCAATATCGGTCCCCCATGTGACTCTACCCACCTTAGCAACCAGCCCAATTTGGGTACCCGATGTGACTACCCACCCTAGCAACCAGCCCAATTTGGGTACCCGATGTGACTACCCTCCCTAGCAACCAGCCCAATTTGGGTACCCGATGTGACTACCCTCCCTAGCAACCGGCCCAATTTGGGTACCCGATGTGACTACCCTTCCTAGCAACCGGCCCAATTTGGGTACCCGATGTGACTACCCTCCCTAGCAACCGGCCCAATTTGGGTACCCGATGTGACTACCCTCCCTAGCAACCGGCCCAATTTGGTTGCTAAGGAGACCTGGCTGGAGTTATTTGATTCAAACTCGTGACTCCAGGTGTGATAGTCAGCGTCAATACTCTGAGATACCCAGAACCCCCGAAATGTTTGTGGTAATCAATATTATGACACAAATGCTGTCGATTGCCTTCACTTGTATTGAACCCGGAATATTCCTTTACGGCCAAAAGATGCTGTTTGCGAGGATAATTAATATAAAACTATTTTGAAAAAGGGTGTGAACCCTGAAACATTGTGTTTTTCTTATTTTGAGTAGTACAGGTGATATTCAAGTTGCTCTTGATTGATTTCAGATGGCCAATAAAATGCTGATATAAACAATACAGCGTAAAACTGACGTCTGTAACGTCTTCTGTCTAAATATAATCTCTTATCCCAGCTAAACATGCAGAGACAACTGTAAGCCATTTGTTCCTTAATTTAAAACACTGTGGCACTATAAATATTCCTCTTTGTTTTGAGCGACCCATCCAGCTCGACACAACGTCGACTTACTCAACCAATGGGGTGAGTTGGGGGCGGAGCCATCTGTTTGATCGACCAACAGGGGAGGAGGGGGAGGGTCATAAGATATGTTGCTCTATCATGGGTTACATTGCCATTATTTACAATCTCAGTTGGTGTTTCAGATGACAAGAAGGACATCGATCATGAGACGGTGGTGGAAGAACAGATTATCGATGATAACTCTCCACCTGATTATTCTGAATACATGACGGGAAAGAAACTCCCTCCCGGAGGAATCCCAGGAATCGACCTGTCAGATCCCAAACAGCTGGCAGAGTTCGCCAGGTGAGAACATGGGCACGACACAATACTGCGGTTTACTAAAGACGTGATCAAGATTGTCATATTCTGATATCTGTATGGAGGACAAAACCTGCAAAAATAATAAATAAATACATGAATAAATAAATGTAATAATAAGAAAATAAATAAATACATGAATAAATAAATGTAATAATAAGAAAATAAATAAATACATAAATAAATAAATGTAATAATAAGAAAATAAATACATAAATGAATAAATGTAATAATAAGAAAATAAATAAATACATGAATGAATAAATGTAATAATAAGAAAATAAATAAATACACGAATAAATAAATGTAATAATAAGAAAATAAATAAATACATGAATGAATGAATAAATGTAATAAGAAAATAAATAAATACATGAATGAATAAATGTAATAATAAGAAAATAAATAAATACATAAATAAATAAATGTAATAATAAGAAAATAAATAAATACATGAATGAATAAATGTAATAATAAGAAAATAAATAAATAAATGTAATAATAAGAAAATAAATACATGAATAAATAAATGTAATAATAAGAAAATAAATAAATACATGAATAAATAAATAAATGTAATAATAAGAAAATAAATAAATACATAAATAAATAAATGTAATAATAAGAAAATAAATAAATACATAAATAAATGTAATAATGAGAAAATAAATACATGAATAAATAAATGTAATAATAAGAAAATAAATAAATACATGAATGAATAAATAAATGTAATAATAAGAAAATAAATAAATGTAATAATAAGAAAATAAATAAATACATGAATAAATAAATAAATGTAATAATAAGAAAAAAAATAAATGCATGAATAAATAAATGTAATAATAAGAAAATAAATAAATACATGAATAAATAAATAAATGTAATAATAAGAAAATAAATAAATACATGAATAAATAAATGTAATAATAAGAAAATAATCAAAGGAATAAATGTCTTGATAAAACAAATATAATTTGTTTTTAATGAAAGTTATTCCTTGAATTTATTTTTGTATGACTTTATTCATTTATTATTTTCTCTTTTTATTTTTATTCATTAACTTTTTATTATTATTTTTTATTATTATTATTTATTTATGGATTCATTTATTTTTATTTTTTCCCACCTGTATTTATTTGTATATTTATTCTTACATTCTGTCTCTTGTATGATAATGATGTGGGCGTGTCCTGCGTACCATTGGTTAATCATGGATTGAAGCGCGTGCTCGATTACTCTTGACTTGTTTTGATGTGTCGTCAGGTCACGGGCATATCGTGTAAACTAAAGTTGGGGCTAAAAACAGTCAATCCGAGATTTATTGATTATATTACAATCACAAAATAAACGGGGAACTGTTTCTTCAACAAAAGCACAAAATGAGCAAGTTTCATAAATGATATGATTTAACCGTTTGCGTTTCTTTTTTTTCCTGTGTATATAATTTCATATTTTCATGTCCGCAAATCCATAATAATGTTTTCTGTTGTTATGATTGTTCATTGTAAAAGATAGTGTATGTTTATATAAGTTCTGCAATAAAATCACATCTATATCTGACGCGTCACGTGTATCAGGAGAGTTGAATGAAGTGGAAACCGCATCAAATGTCTCGTTTCGAGTCGAGGTGCTGATTGGTGTTTTAGGAGAGCTGTGGGACGGTATGAATGTCCAAACACATCCGGGATTGTTAAACTCTCTCTAAATCTGTCACGGGGTGCTGAGGTGGGACGTCCGTCTTATTTGCTTCCGATAAGTACTATTGAGCTCTCGACCAATGATGCGCTGGAGCTCGGCAAGGACCGCCTCCCTCATTTACATATTGCGCACAGAATGGTACAAATAAATACATGTATAAATATGGGAATAAATATAAAAAATAATAAAGTCATACAATAATAAATTCAGGAATACATTTAATACATTTAATTAAAAATTAATTATATTTGTTTTATCAAGACATTTATAAGTTTTAAATTTTTTTTTATTATTACATTTATTTATTTATTATTTTTGCCGGTTTGGCCTCCATATTTCTGCACTCTTTGAGGATATTATATGTGTTGCCACTAACTATAGATACATAAAACCACAATTCTGGAAAAGTTGTAACCGTGAGAAAACATTCCCCTCGCATAGCAACGGGAGATTATAATTTATAAGTTTTGTTTTGATTAGTATTTTCCACACAGTTCATTGTTTACAGAATTGTGGTTGTAAATGTTTACAGTATATATTTATGTTTATTAACAGCTCAAATGGGACATTGGCCATTACAGGGTTCCCACAGTCATGGAAAACATGGAAATATCCGGGAATTTTCAAATGAGGATGATTTCCAGGCCTGGAAAAGTCATTCATATTTGATTTTATTACGCTCTGTCGTAAAATATTTAATCAGGGTGTTGGATTGAAAACACGGTGAAGATGTATCATTTCCAATTCCTGACCAATTACAGACAAGGATGTACCGCTAAACCCCGCCCATTTTAGAATCCATTACATTAGTTCAAATGTTTTCATTGGAACTAATCATTCAATAGTGTCGTTTTACACATTTGCGCTCGTGATTGCGGAATGAAAGGCTAAATGTTTGAGCATGGAGCTTTCATGTGATTGGTTGAAAAAGAGTGGGAACCCTGTCATAAGACCGTCATTTCCCCCATTCTTTGTGTTTCTGCTGTTTTGGACACGATGTTTGGCCACGTCAGTTATGATGTAGTTGTTTTGTTTGTCAGTAACCGTGACGACCACTTCAGTCGCAGTCCTGTCCGGTAAGTCTGAGATGTTCACTGATGTTTCCTCTCGTTTTGGTGGTGTTGGACGGGACTGTGTGCACACTTGGGTGGAGGGGAGGAGTCACAACATGCATGTGAACATAATGAGCTGTTATTCACTCTGCGTTCTGTCTACTCATTGTGTTGATTCAGAATGAAGCCGAGGAAAATCAAGGAGGACGACGCTCCGAGAACGATAGCGTGTCCGCACAAAGTGAGTTTGCTTTTGTGTTTAAGATGACTATAATGTATAATTGGCTGCTGTCCACCTGTAAGACGTGTTGAGGACTGTTTGTGTGTCAGGGCTGCAGTAAGATGTTCAGGGATAATTCAGCCATGAGGAAGCACCTTCACACTCACGGCCCTCGAGTGCACGTGTGTGCCGAATGTGGGAAAGCGTTTGTGGAGAGCTCCAAATTAAAACGCCATCAGCTCGTTCACACAGGAGAGAAACCTTTCCAGGTACCTGCACATCATCTTATTGGGTGCTGATCCAAAACATTCAACGCAAAAACAGTAAAAGTCTTGTCAAGAGTTGGCTTGTTTGACACGCTGTTCTTCTTGAACAACCTTCTGGAATAGGTTATTAAATATTGAGATGAATCGCTGTCTTCATTTGAATAATCCCAAAATCTATTTTTATCTCTATGTGCATCCCTCTACACTGTGTGTAATGAGTGTCCAAAGATGAGATCCGCACGATCATTTGTCATTGAATAATGTCTCTTTAAATATTATTTCTGTTCATTACAGACAATTATTGATCAAAAACAACCCAATAGAAACATTTCATTCTGGTCTCACACTCATTAATATGCGCTTAAGCAAAACACTTCTGTGAGACACTCGCTGAACTGATTCTTAAAGAGACAGTACTGTTTTTGCAGTTGTTCTAATATATATATGTCATTTTTACAAATTATGCATGCAAATAAAAAGTCTGTGTGCGCGTGTGTGTGTGTGTGTGTGTGTGGATATATATATATATATATATATATATATATATATATATATATATGCATATATATGCATATGCATACACACTGGCGGCCAAAATTGTGTAATAACGTACAGATTTTGGTCTTATGGAAAGAAATTGATACTTTTATTCACCAAAGTTGCATTCAGCTGATCACAATGTATCAGTCGGACATTAATAATGTGAAAAATTACTATTAATGTTCAGAACTTCTTAAACTACTTCAAAGAGTTCTCATCAAACAATCCTCCACGTGCAGCGATGACGGCTTTACAGATCCTTGTTATTCTAGCGGTCAGTTTGTCCAGATACTCAGGTGACCTTTCACCCCACACTTCCTGCAGCGCTTGACCTTTCACCCCACACTTCCTGCAGCGCTTGACCTTTCACCCCACACTTCCTGCAGCGCTTGACCTTTCACCCCACACTTCCTGCAGCGCTTGACCTTTCACCCCACACTTCCTGTAGCGATTGACCTTTCACCCCACACTTCCTGCAGCGCTTGACCTTTCACCCCACACTTCCTGTAGCGATTGACCTTTCACCCCACACTTCCTGTAGCGCTTGCCATAGATGTGACTGTCTTGTCGGGCACTTCTCACGCATCTTACAGTCTATCTGATCCCACAAAAGCTCAATGGGGTTTAGATCCGTAACACTCTTTTCCAGTTATCTGTTGTCTAATGTCTGTTTCTTTGCCCACTCAAACCTTTTCTTTTTGTGTTTCTGTTTCAAAAGTGTCTTTTTCTTTGCAGTTCTTCCCATAAGAGTCTTCTCTTTACTGTTGTACATGAAACTGGTGTTGAGCGGGTAGAATTCAATGAAGCTGTCAGCGGAGGACATGTGAGGCGTCTATTTCTCAAACTAGAGACTCTGATGTACTTCTCCTCTTGTTTAGTTGCACATCTTCCACATCTCTTTCTGTCCTTGTTAGAGACAGTTGTGCTTTGTCTTTGAAGACTGTAGTTACACCTTTGGATGGAGTTTCTAGAGAAATCTGTTTCTTTTTGGCCATTTTTGACCTCATATTGAGTTTAACACATGCCAGTCTATTGCACACTGTGCAACACAAACACAAAGACAACGTTCAGCTTCATTTAATGAACCAAATATCTTCCAGCTGTGTTTGATATAATAGCAAGAGTTTTTCTAGTATCAAATTATCAATTTCTCATGATTACTCGAGGTTAAGGGGTTGGACTGATGCTGCTGTCGAGATTTGATAATAAATGATGTTTTCAAATAGTGATGCTGTTTTATACATCAGTAATGTCCTGAATATACTGTGATCAGTTGAACGCCACTTGGGTGAATTAAAGGAATAGTCACCCAAAAATTATAATTCTGTCATCATTTACTCACCCTCAAGTTGTTCCAAACCTGTAACATTGGCTTCCATAATATATATAAAAAAAAAAAAAATTCTATGGATGCCAACGGTGCCCCACAACTGTTTGTTTACAAACATTCTTCAAAATATCTTCCATTGTGTTCAGCAGAACAAAGGAATGTGTACAGGTTTGGACCATCTTGAGGGTGTGTAAATGATGACACCATTTTTGGGAGATCTATCTCTTTAAAGTACCAGTTTCCTTCCAAAACAGCAAAACGTGTGTGTTTGTGTGCGTGTGTGCGAGAGTGAGTGCGTGAGTGTGTGTGCGCGAGTGCGTGAGTGTGTGTGCGCGCGTGCGTGAGTGTGTGTGCGTGCGTGCGTGTGTGTGCGTGTGAGTGCGTGCGTGCGTGTGAGTGAGTGGGTGCGCGTGTGCGTGCGTGAGTGTGCGCGCGTGCGCGCGTGCGTGCGTGCGAGTGAGTGGGTGCGCGTGTGCGTGCGTGAGTGTGCGCGCGTGCGTGTGAGTGGGTGCGTGCGTGTGAGTGGGTGGGTGCGTGAGCGTGTGTGCGCGCGTGGTGAGTGTGCGTGCGTGTGAGTGAGTGGGTGCGTGCGTGTGAGTGAGTGTGCGTGCGCGAGAGTGTGTGTGCGCGCGTGCGTGCGAGTGTGCGCGCGCGAGAGTGTGTGTGTGTGTGAGAGTGTGTGTGTGTGAGTGGGTGCGTGTGTGTGTGCGAGAGTGTGTGTATGTATGTATGTATATATATATATATATATATATATATATATATATAAGATACAGTTTCAAGAGATATTTATTGATGACATACATAAAATACACCTGTACATAAAAAAGCTAATGTCGACAAGATGATTATGGTTTTACAGTGTTATGTCGTCATGGCAACGAAGCTGTAAAATCTTATAAATCCCAGATTTCTGTGTTTTATTATATATAATGAGTGATTCAGCAGAGCTACTTGCTTTAATCTGTTGATATGTGTGATGTGGTGTTGTTCCAGTAGTCTAACTCTCCTGTCATGTGTCCTATCTAGTGTACGTTTGAGGGCTGTGGGAAACGCTTCTCGCTGGACTTTAATCTCCGGACGCACGTCCGCATTCACACCGGCGACCGGCCCTACGTTTGCCCGTTTGACGGCTGCAATAAAAAGTTTGCTCAGTCCACCAACCTCAAATCGCACATTCTAACACACGCCAAAGCCAAAAACAACCCATGAGCTCTCCGGTGCCCATCCCTGACGCTACATGAACCGATGCTCGTTCCTCACAACGAGTCAAATCAAGGAATTTCCATGAATTGTGGTGACTGTTAAAAACAAGCAGAATCCTCCTCAAATCGACTCATAACCCGGTTCTCCTGGTGGAGGAACCGAACTGGCCCTCCAGTGCCCGGCGGGTGCAGATGGTGAACGTGCCCCCTGCAAACCCTTCGGCAGACGACGCTTTTTACCACAATGACCGATGAGAACATTTGAGCTTTGCTTCATCTTCCCACTTTTACTTCAGTCTCTCTGGTCTACACAGACATTATATCGCTTTTAATTTACTATTTCTCCAGGTGTGCATATTGTACACTTATGTTTGGGATATGCTCCATAATGCCGTGATCATGAACTATCCCAGAGAGTTTAAGACTTGTGAGGTGTTCTTCACGGACGGGGTGATGATGTCAGCGACTGTAGAAACGTGTGTGTGTGTGTGTGTGTGTGTGTGTGTTGGACGGCTGATGACATCATGTGGAATTGTGTTGCGTGTGAGTTTGACGTTAGTCTTCAGTTTCACAGGACGGACGGCATTTATTCCGCTGTCTCGCCGCCGCCGTATTTCAGTGTTATCCGTCGTCTTTCCTTTGTTAGAATATATTGTAAAGGTCCAAACCATGAACTCTTCTGTTAATATTTACCCCTCACCTGTACTTTAGCTAACTACTATAAAAAAATAATAAAAAAAGACATATATTTTTTTTTGTCGTATTAATTTGCTTGATTTGGTGGTTGTGACGCATGATGTGACACTGAACATGAAAAAGCACGTCATGTTTTTATGGAAAGTATTTGGGGAAAATTTCATTTCTCAGGTTTCAAATGATAAAAAAAGAATTGTGACATTTTGTATCAAACAATGGAATGTTATTAATGGAATATATTAACACAAATATACCCGGTTTATTCCTACGATGCAGTTTTATGTTTTTATGTTAATATTTTGAAAACGAATCAATTCAACATTTTGAAATATACAAATATATTCGTTTTCTTTCATTACAAAATCACAAGTAAACATTTGGGTGACTCTGTCAGGTTTCTGCCAATATATGAAGAAATATTTCAAGTGTTTCTTAATTTTCTCTTTTTCTAAAACTGTCAAATCGTGTTTTCTTTGAAATGTTACTTTGTTTAAAGGAATGTTCTTCAATACAAGTTAAAGAGACAGTACACCCATTTACTCACCCTCATGCCG
Source organism: Moxostoma hubbsi (assembly GCA_032164185.1). Classification (NCBI taxonomy): domain Eukaryota; kingdom Metazoa; phylum Chordata; class Actinopteri; order Cypriniformes; family Catostomidae; genus Moxostoma; species Moxostoma hubbsi. The sequence continues at coordinate 492,264 of JAVLUX010000022.1, forward strand.
TTCCAGATGTGACTTTTTTTCTTCTGCAGAACACAAATTAAGATTTTTAGGAGAATATTTCAGCTCTGCAGGTCCATACAATGCAAGTGAATGGTGACCAGAACTTTGAAGCTCCAAAAAGCACATAAAGGCAGCATAAAAGTAATCCATTCGACTCCAGTGGTTTAATCCATGTCTTCAGAAGAGATATGATTGGTGTGTGTGAGAAACAGATCAACATTTCTTTAATTTCTCCTCCCTGCCCTGTATGGGCTGATATACATGAAGAATGCAAATCTCCAAAAACACAAGAAGAATGTAAAAGTTAAAGTGGAGATTAACTGAGCAGGGAGGAACATTTATAGACCCAAATATTGATCTGTTTCTCACTCACACCTATCACATCCTTTCTGAAGACATGGATTAAACCACTGGAGGCTTATTGATGACTTCTATGCTGCCTTTATGTGCTTTTTGCAGCTTCAAAGTTCTGCTCACCATTCTCTTACAATAATATGGACCTACAGAGCTGAAATATTCTTCTAAAATATCTTGTTTTCTGAAAGTAAGTCACACATCTAGGATGGCATGAGGGTGAGGGTCGCCATTTTTGGGTGAACTGTCCCTTTAAAATATCATAAACGTAGTGTGAAAAATGCCAGTTTTAAACATACAAATACTTGTAAATGTTTTATATTTTTCAAGGCCCCCTGAATAATTAACAGCATCAGCTGGGAGAGATATCCATCATAACTGATATGTTCACAAATGAATCGTGATGAAGCGAGAGTGACTGTGAAGTGAATCTATAGCTGGAGACTTTATATCAAATGTACAATAGTTAATGTGTGAGGGGGTAATAGTGTGCATGTGTTGTATATGTGTGTGTGCTCATGGGCACTCATGCATTCGTGTTGATGTGCATCATTTATTGGTTGTTCAGATTGTCAATGACAAACGTGCTGCTTTATATGCGTGTGATGTCACTAATACCTGAATCATCTGTGTGTGTGTTACACCGAACTCTTCGTTCTAAACACTCCTCATGCTTCATGCTTTAATATATAATGTTCATATATGGTGTGCATTGTGTTGCATTTAAACATGCATGTGCGTTCAGGAGACGACAGCAGGTGAGGTGACTTCTAACCGTTGTGATGGAGATGAGAGCTGCAGATATATGTTGCCACGGTAACTGAGACACGCAGCACTGCACACAGATACCCTTCAATTCCACGAATGCGGCCAGAGCGCAAAATAAACTTGCACGATCAGATCAATGCTCATCTATTGATTTACAGGAGTACTTCAGGTTCAGTTGTGCAAATATTAGACAATTACCTCATTCCATAATAGAGAGTCCCAGAGTGGAAACACCAGCCAGGTTTCCTTAGCAACCAAATTGGCCCGGTTGCTAGGGAGGGTAGAGTCATATGGGGTAACCATGTGACTCTACCCTCCCTAGCAACCGGGCCAATTTGGTTACCCCATGTGACTCTACCCTCCCTAGCAACCGGGCCAATTTGGTTACCCCATGTGACTCTACCCTCCCTAGCAACCGGGCCAATTTGGTTACCCCATGTGACTCTACCCTCCCTAGCAACCGGGACAATTTGGTTACCCCATGTGACTCTACCCTCCCTAGCAACCGGGACAATTTGGTTGCTAAGGAGACCTGACTGGAGTCACTCAGCACGCCCTGGATTCAAACTCGTGACTCCAGGTGTGATAGTCACTGTCAATACTCGCTGAGATACACAGACCCTCTTCAATTTTAATTTTGAAATATCTGCTCGATATGTAAATGTGTGTTACTACCAACCGCTAAGTTTTAATCATTCGGCAGTTGCTCTGAAACACGTAAATCCCCTCTAAAGTGTGCATTAATGTGATCAGACTCTTGAGTGCGGTTGACAGGTTTGTGAGCATCTCCACTGACCTGCAGATATTATAGAGTATTTCATGTCAAGGAATGATGTTGAGTAGAAACACTGTAATGCAATCAGATGTCAAAGGTCACGAGGTATAATAGGCACTTTACATTCCGCAACCGAGACGTGAAGTCCAGGACTAAAGCAAGTGCACATTATCATGTCAATATGGGAGTATCTGAGTATCGACCCCAAACTGCCCAGAGTTCACTGCAGTGTGTAATTACATGAATTCTGCTGTTTTAATTCATCATGTCATATGGGCGGTCTCGCTGGAGGTCCGGAACAGGCCGCGTCGAGTCCGAAGTTTCGCCAAGAGCGCATCATTAAACTGTCCTCTGTATCGCTTTGTACAGAACATGTGATCACATTCAATATTAATGAGGATGTTCATTCGAAGCACATTTTCTTCCATTAATAATGCAGATGCTTGCGATCGCTTCTGTGATTACTATAATGCTTTATTATTCCTCTGCACAGGTAGACGTTCTCTCCAATCCGTCACGTCCTCGTCGTGGGCTGTTAATTGGGTCATGAATAATGTAAAGTGACCGTCTGATGATGCAGTCAAAATATAAACATTAAGGAATGCTGTGCCTGTTTCTCTGACTTTACAAAGTTACCCTATGAAAAATAATACAAGATTTTTAACAGGAAATCATAGTGTAATACGGTCTGGTTGTAAAGGTAAAATTCTAGACATTTCTCCATAGGGGAAGCGATTATTAAGATTACTTATAAACCTTGAAAGACACGTTTTATCACGTTTAATTGCAGAATTCCTGGTGAAGAACTACACTACCCATAATCCTGCAGAGAAAGATCCACCAATCAGAGCGTCACTGTAAACAAAGTGCACCAAAAGAGCTCTGCAGTGATCACCCATATAACTGTTCTGAGACCAGTGCAGACAGACAGCACACTGGAGGTTAAGTCATGCACTAAATAGGGAGCAAGGGAGCATCCTATAGCTCTCCTATAACTGTTCTGAGACCAGTGCAGACAGACAGCACACTGGAGGTTAAGTCATGCACTAAATAGGGAGCAAGGGAGCATCCTATAGCTCTCCTATAACTGTTCTGAGACCAGTGCAGACAGACAGCACACTGGAGGTTAAGTCATGCACTAAATAGGGAGCAAGGGAGCATCCTATAGCTCTCCTATAACTGTTCTGAGACCAGTGCAGACAGACAGCACACTGGAGGTTAAGTCATGCACTAAATAGGGAGCAAGGGAGCATCCTATAGCTCTCCTATAACTGTTCTGAGACCAGTGCAGACAGACAGCACACTGGAGGTTAAGTCATGCACTAAATAGGGAGCAAGGGAGCATCCTATAGCTCTCCTATAACTGTTCTGAGACCAGTGCAGACAGACAGCACACTGGAGGTTAAGTCATGCACTAAATAGGGAGCAAGGGAGCATCCTATAGCTCTCCTATAACTGTTCTGAGACCAGTGCAGACAGACAGCACACTGGCGGTTAAGTCATGCACTAAATAGGGAGCAAGGGAGCATCCTATAGCTCTCCTATAACTGTTCTGAGACCAGTGCAGACAGACAGCACACTGGCGGTTAAGTCATGCACTAAATAGGGAGCAAGGGAGCATCCTATAGCTCTCCTATAACTGTTCTGAGACCAGTGCAGACAGACAGCACACTGGAGGTTAAGTCATGCACTAAATAGGGAGCAAGGGAGCATCCTATAGCTCTCCTATAACTGTTCTGAGACCAGTGCAGACAGACAGCACACTGGAGGTTAAGTCATGCACTAAATAGGGAGCAAGGGAGCATCCTATAGCTCTCCTATAACTGTTCTGAGACCAGTGCAGACAGACAGCTCACTGGAGGTTAAGTCATGCACTAAATAGGGAGCAAGGGAGCATCCTATAGCTCTCCTATAACTGTTCTGAGACCAGTGCAGACAGACAGCACACTGGAGGTTAAGTCATGCACTAAATAGGGAGCAAGGGAGCATCCTATAGCTCTCCTATAACTGTTCTGAGACCAGTGCAGACAGACAGCTCACTGGAGGTTAAGTCATGCACTAAATAGGGAGCAAGGGAGCATCCTATAGCTCTCCTATAACTGTTCTGAGACCAGTGCAGACAGACAGCTCACTGGAGGTTAAGTCATGCACTAAATAGGGAGCAAGGGAGCATCCTATAGCTCTCCTATAACTGTTCTGAGACCAGTGCAGACAGACAGCACACTGGAGGTTACGTAATGCACTAAATAGGGAGCAAGGGAGCATCCTATAGCTCTCCTATAACTGTTCTGAGACCAGTGCAGACAGACAGCACACTGGAGGTTAAGTAATGCACTAAATAGGGAGCAAGGGAGCATCCTATATCTCTCTACGCAGTTAAGTGCGTTCACTCCTAAAATCTGATCAAAGTTCAGTTTCAGGCTGCAGATGATGTTTGGATCAACATGTTTGACACACATGGGACGATGATCATCAGTACATAGATTCATTTATAATGGATCATTTTATTTGAACATGATTGACAGTGATTGGACGATGCAGGACATTAAATAAAAACTGAAATAAAACACCGTACTGCAGAAGGGACTTTGGGATTTAGGAATGTAGCTGATCTCAGTGTCAGTTCTTACGCAGATCTGAGTTGTGAGGTTGTGATGATTGACACATGATTGGGGGGTTGTTCACTCTCTTCTACAAACATCAGTACAGAATAATCTTGGTGTCTGAGTGTCCACATCGACACAGGGAGTTGTTGATGTATTTCAGATGGTTGCATTGATCACTGCAGGGAATTTCCCTACAGCAAAACTGTCCACAGATCAGTGTTTGATTGCACAGCTCCAGATAGTTCTCAGTGACCCACAGCAAACCTCTGAAACCATCGAAGTGCCCCTCGTTCGATTTCACCATATGCCAACATCTTTTATTATTGTGACCCTTCAGGACTCACTCGAGACCGTCACACTGTGAGAAACGCTGCGGCAATTTAATATCGATAACGAGAAGACTCGCCGTCCCCAGGGGCGTGAATGAATGAATAATTGATTGACATCGCGGCCACTGGCGGCTCATTCAACAGCCAATTCTGTAACTCGTTTCATGGCCTGATGTGTTTCGTACCTCTCTGCCGTATTAAGCTATTTTTCTTAAGTAAAGACCTTTTGTCTGTAACCTGCTGTGTTGGAGAAGCAAACCCTCATTCTGAAATGAAGTGTGAGGGCGGTTTGTCTCAGCAGAAGTGCTCTTGGGAACAGACCGGTCTTCATTTATCGCCTTCTTGCGTTTCCTGTGAACACACCCAGAACTCACAGAGCCGAGATGTGCAAGCGATCGCCTCTCTGACTCGGGGCCCCAGAGGAACATGTGGATTAACACTCCTAAAAATAATTACACAGCCGTAAATGCTGAGAGATGTTCTGCTCCATGAAAAGCTGTTTTAACAAACATTACCTCAAATAAAACTTTGGTTTTGTGTTTTTACAGACTCAAAGACTCTCTCCTGAACCTTCTGGTCTCCTCATGCCAGGGCGGGCAGGGGCAGAGGTTATAACATTAATGTGAAGAGGAAAAACAAGAAAGTTAAACTGTTGATTCGGCCGACCCGAAGGATAAGTACAGTTTAACAAGATCACTAGTTTAATGTACGTTAAACTTGATCAGTTACTGTCAACCTTAAAGCATTATTAGCATGGATTGAGCTAGCTAACTATAGCCATACATCCAAACAATATCTAACGTTACGCAAGTCCCAGTTTATAGCACCATGTCACCACCAAGCGGCAACCTCCCCGTCTCTCTCTTGAAACCAACACGGAAGTGAATTAAACTGCAATTCATCGACTGGCCGCTTGAGGCTGGCAGCAAAAGTGAGTCAAATCTGTATCTCCCCCATGTTAAAATGCTTAACTTTACAGCAGAAAAAACATGTTTACAGCCTGGAGCAAAAAGTGGCTTGGATCTATACAGCTTATTTTGCCCTTCATGACAACTGTGAGGGGGGTGAATTTTTTTTATAACAAATCCATTTAAATTATATTAAGCCTTTAATTTCCGCATAATTAAGGGCGTGGCCACTTTTGAGTGACAGGTGGATTCCCGCTGCTCACGTTACCTCAGCTAATTGTCTGACTGTGAAAATAAATAAATTTTAGCCACTAAACTTGGCATCTCTGCCGTGTTTGTGATTTTTCGAGATTATTTCACAATTATAATGTCTTGCTGTGGGGTTAATTGTATTATTAAAAGTGCTGCAGCGTTTTAAACTTTGTGTAGTTTAATATCAATAACATATAAATAGTTATTTCAAGTTTTGTTGTGTAGGTTCAGGTTAATTTACCTCAATAGTAAGCTTGGTTTGAATCGTTTCAAAATAAACCACCAATATCTTCCATCCAAAGACAACTTGAACGCGTCGAGCTAGGCGGGCGTGGTTTCAGCAGCAGGCTCCTCGGCTCCACCCACGTCCCGCCAGGAGGACTCGTGTGGTGGGCATGTTGAAGGAGGACTCGTGTGGTGGGCGTGTTGGAGGAGGACTCGTGTGGTGGGCATGTTGGAGGAGGACTCGTGTGGTGGGCATGTTGGAGGAGGACTCGTGTGGTGGGCATGATGGAGGAGGACTCGTGTGGTGGGCATGTTGGAGGAGGACTCGTGTGGTGGGCATGATGGAGGAGGACTCGTGTGGTGGGCATGATGGAGGAGGACTCGTGTGGTGGGCATGTTGGAGGAGGACTCGTGTGGTGGGCATGATGGAGGAGGACTCGTGTGGTGGGCATGTTGGAGGAGGACTCGTGTGGTGGGCATGTTGGAGGAGGACTCGTGTGGTGGGCATGATGGAGGAGGACTCGTGTGGTGGGCATGATGGAGGAGGACTCGTGTGGTGGGCGTGTTGGAGGAGGACTCGTATGGTGGGCGTGTTGGAGGAGGACTCGTGCGGTGGGCATGTTGAAGGAAGTTTTGTGGCAGGACACTGAGAGGATGACTGCACCATTACGGTCTTCTTGTTTTTTACAGGACAACAAGATAAAAATACTAATGAATAAAATGAAGTTATTACTCCAGTGTATCTAGTTTGATTTACATATTAAGATAATATTAGTACTGTCTCTTTAAGAATAGCATCAGTCAGGGGGGTCTGGGTATCTCCGCAAGTATTGACGCTGACTATCACACCTGGAGTCGTGAGTTTGAATCCAGGGCGTGCTGAGTGACTCCAGCCAGGTCTCCTTAGCAACCAAATTGGCCCGGTTGCTAGGGAGGGTAGAGTCACATGGGGTAACCACCTCGTGGTTGCTATAATGTGGTTCTCGCTCTCGGTTGGGCGTGTGGTGAGTTGTGCGTGGATGCCGCGGAGAATAGCGTGAATCCTCCACACGGCAACTGAGATTCGACCTCCGCCACCCGGATTGAGGCGAGTCACTACGCCACCGCAAGGATTTAGAGCACATTGGCAATTGGGTGTTCCAATTTGGGGAGAAAATCCACAAAAATATAAATTGTGATTTTCATTTCAGCAGTAGATTAAATTGAATAAACAATGCATTGCTAGTCACAATAGCATAAATGAATACATTTACTGTAGAAGTGTTATATCGGCATCTGTGTATTTAAAACCACATGACCACACACAGAGTTTTCACATTTTATTTTACACAACGTAACATGTTTGTATGCAGTGTTTATATTATTCCATAAAACAAAGTAGTATACAAGTCATAGTATTATTGTCTATATGCATGAAACAGTCTTTCATTTGTGCTTAAAAAAACGTTGGCTTGCACCAGTCCTTACGAGTCTAGAGTTGGCATGTCCGAGCTGGAAACCAAAGATTTTAAACTTTACATTCTATAACACAGAAGATCACAAGGTGGTCTGAAACTCCATTAATAACCACAAGTGAAGTGCAGAACTCTCCATTATAATGTGCTTTCCAGAACCCACTCAGACTGGGACAGTGACGATCTCCTGCTGCGGCGCTCCTCGGCGTCCATCTGTGGAATGTCACCGCCGCTCATCGACAGCCGGCGTTTGGAGAGCAGGCCGCCCGTCTGCTGCCGGTAACTCACCTGACTGGGCTGTTTGCACGAGTCTACATTCAGAGAATGCCGCCGACTGACCCTCATGCACCCCACGGGCACCGTCTGGTAGTTGTGGAGGTTCTGGAGTTGTGCTGTTCTTGACACTGGAGTCACCATGGTGGAGTAGGCCCGGACGGTGGGTTTGGGATGCACCTTGGTCGAGTTGTTCTTGTTGGTGTTGTCCAACTCCACATTGATTTGAGTGTCCATCTTGTTTACGGTGAACGAGTCCGCTCGTGCTGGCCGCAGGGGACTTGGAGACGCCGGGTGCCAGCTGTGTCTCGCTGCAGAGGTGGTGACGGTGCAGTCAGGGACAGCGGTTTTGGACAGTCGGGGCGTTGCTGTAGATGTCGGTATTGACTCCATCTGTGGTGACACCTTCCGACAGGTGTCCCGCTCTGGACTCAGGACCTGTTTGGACATGGACTTGATGACTCCACACAACTGAAGCTGCTCCGTCCTGGACTGAGAACGGATGTCGTCCAGTTCAACACCTTTCTCAGCTCTGTCCTGGTGGCACACTCTGTAGCGCACGATGAGGAAGATGATGAAAGCCAGTACAGAAGCGACGATGATGCCCCCGATGATGACGACGATGGTCCCGCCGAGGAACTGCGACTGCATGAAGTGGCAGCGGAGGTACTGCGGCTCTGTGGCGAAGTGAATGCAGCCCACCACACGGGTCGCTGTGAGTGTCGTCATGGCGTCATCGTAAATGGCCAAAACACAGAGGTCGTACGTCGTGCCCGCTGACAGATTGTTGACTGTGATGCTTTTACTGGTAGGAGGAATCATTCTGCGGAGAGAGAGACATGTGGGGGAATTTCCTTTAATGTTTCATGTTTCTGAATCAAAGATAAGTGAGGTATCGACGGTAAGTCAATTTCTACAACTGCTCTACAAAAACATATGCAAATCTCTAAGCATCCTACAACATGACACATTTACCTTAAAAGCAAAATGACGTTATAAATGTGCGCATATGTTCTTAAAACAAGTGAAAATATCCGTCAATGCATCAAGACGATATTCAATTATATTCGAGATGCATCGTATTCGAAATTCTGTCACCATTTAGTCTCTCGCGTGTTGTTGTCCACACTTTGATGCATTTTTGTTTGAAAACGCTTTAATTCCAATTCTCACTAGTTTTCTTCCTTTTATCGCGCAATGAAAGTGAATGGTGACTGAGGCTAACGTTCTGCCGAAAATTAGTGATTAGTGGTTCTCGCTCTCAATGGGGCATGTGGTGAGTTGTGTGTGGATCGTGGAGAGTAGCATGAGTCTCCACATGCTGTGAGTCTCCTTAGCAACCAAATTGGCCCTGTTGCTAGGGAGGGTAGATTCACATGGGGTAACCAAATTGGCCCGGTAGCTAGGGAGGGTAGAGTCACATGGGGTAACCAAATTGGCCCGGTTGCTAGGGAGGGTAGAGTCACATGGGGTAACCAAATTGGCCCAGAGGGAGGGTAGAGTCAAATGGGGTAACCAAATTGCCCCGGTTGCTAGGGAGGGTAGAGTCACATGGGGTAACCAAATTGGCCCGGTAGCTAGGGAGGGTAGAGTCACATGGGGTAACCAAATTGGCCCGGTTGCTAGGGAGGGTAGAGTCACATGGGGTAACCAAATTGTCCCGGTTGCTAGGGAGGGTAGTCACATGGGGTAACCAAATTGTCCCGGTTGCTAGGGAGGGTAGAGTCACATGGGGTAACCAAATTGTCCCGGTTGCTAGGGTGGGTAGAGTCACATGGGGTAACCAAATTGGCCCTGTTGCTAGGGAGGGTAGAGTCACATGGGGTAACCAAATTGGCCCAGAGGGAGGGTAGAGTCAAATGGGGTAACCAAATTGCCCCGGTTGCTAGGGAGGGTAGAGTCACATGGGGTAACCAAATTGGGCCGGTTGCTAGGGAGGGTAGATTCACATGGGGTAACCAAATTGGCCCGGTTGCTAGGGAGGGTAGAGTCACATGGGGTAACCAAATTGGCCCGGTTGCTAGGGAGGGTAGAGTCACATGGGGTAACCAAATTGTCCCGGTTGCTAGGGAGGGTAGAGTCACATGGGGTAACCAAATTGGCCCGGTTGCTAGGGAGGGTAGAGTCACATGGGGTAACCAAATTGTCCCGGTTGCTAGGGAGGGTAGAGTCACATGAGGTAACCAAATTGGCCCGGTTGCTAGGGAGGGTAGAGTCACATGGGGTAACCAAATTGTCCCAGTTGCTAGGGAGGGTAGAGTCACATGGGGTAACCAAATTGTCCCGGTTGCTAGGGAGGGTAGAGTCACATGGGGTAACCAAATTGGCCCGGTTGCTAGGGAGGGTAGAGTCACATGGGGCAACCAAATTGTCCCGGTTGCTAGGGAGGGTAGAGTCACATGGGGTAACCTCCTCGTGGTGGTGATTAGTGGTTCTCTCAATGGGGCGTGTGGTGAGTTGTGTGTGGATCGTGGAGAGTAGCTTGAGTCTCCACATGCTGTGAGTCTCCGCGGTGTCATGCACAACGAGTCACGTGATCAGATGCGCGGATTGACGGTCACAGAAGCGGAGGCAACTGAGACTCGTCCTCCGCCACCCGGATTGAGGCGAGTAACCGGTCCACCACGAGGAAAGACTAAATATGGTATCTATTGATGCCACAGTTTGTCCTCACCTGTCGCCTTCAGTTTCCTCACTGGGGGTTTTAGGGCAAAATTCTCTATTTTTTATATATTGTGAAATGCGCTATACAAGTATATTTCAGGTGAGCTAAAAGTTATTATTTTGACTTCAGCACAGTGGCATTTAAGGAAGGGAATCGTGAGGAATTTAGCGATCCCGGTTCCATTAACAATTGGAACATGTTACTAAACATGTTGCTTAAACTAGAGCTGTTTTAATTTTTTTATTATTATTAATAAAAAGTTTTGGTTTAATTTTTTAATTATATTTTACCAGGGTTGGGAGCAACCTCAATACTTTTATAATATTTTTTCTCTTGTCAATTTCAGTTGACTTGTTTGCCTAACTAGGGGACCTGAGATGCGAGTAATCTCTAGCTTTAGTAGCTTTATATTTTAGGAAGGGGATGATAATATTTAGGAATCCTTGGCATCAAAAAAGTATGAAAACCCCTGATGTATTAAAACAATGTTTGCTAGAATAAATGAAAGTGCAAGACCACATGGTTGAAGACAGAAGCTGCTGCTGAAGTGTCTTACCCATGGACACTTCGGCATGTGGAGTCATGTGGGCCAGGAATCGAACCACCAACCCTGCGATTAGCGGCCGACCCGCTCTACCACCTGAGCCACAGTCAACCCTATAAACTCTTGAATAGGCTGGAGGAGTAGGTTGGCATTTGTGGAGGTGCATTAGCATGGTTTAGATCCTATTTAGCAAACCGCTACCACTTTGTTTGTATAAACAAGCAGTTTTCAGAGCCAGTACATATAAAGTATGGAGTGCCGCAGGGCTCAGTATTAGGTCCTTGGCTTTTCTCCTAATATTATTCTCTGTTTTCCTGTCTCATCCTGGGGATACATATCCCGAGGTTACCAGAGCCTGCCAGAGTCGGTCCAGATGTCACACTCCTATCGGTCTAACTACAAGGATACTAACTGGTTTCTCCCAAGGTTATTTTTCCCCATAAACATCTTATGGAGTTTTGTGCTCCTTGACACCATTGCTGGCTTGCTTTCTGGGGCTCTAAAGATAAATATTTATAAGGCATGATTTTCAATTGCATTATTCCTCTAAACTACACAATTAGGACTTTAAGACGTCACAGGATCATTTTCTGTTATAGCATTATTTTATGTAACGCTGCTTTGAAATTATAGGTGTTGTGAAACGCTCTATACAAATAAAAATGACTTGACTAATGGCACTTTTCCGCTGCACGTTACGGTTCGACTCACTTTACTTTTCAGAGCTTGCTTTTCCACTGCAGTTTAGTGCTGCATCAATGTGGGCGGGATTATAGGCAGATCGTCATAGTTACGCCACCTCTAGTGCCGTGACATCATCTTAAACGCGACACAAAACAATAACACGAGCGCTAGCTGTTAGCTGCTAGCTCATTGTGCTGCATAAAGCAGTTGTTGATGGTGATTTTACACAAGTGTAACGGGTAAATTGGGCTGGTTGTTTTAGAAGCTTCCAGTAGCTGCTCAACTAAATAAAGTGAAGCTGTCAAGCGGAGTATAGAGTTAACGTAACGTCCCGTCCTCCATCGTGGACTCCAACAACGCCGTGACCGAGTCCAGCGCACTCTCCCTCCCATTGCTCGCCGGTCTAGATGGCGTCCATTTGGTCGAACCACTTCCACTTTTCCTTGATGGTTCTGTCGTCACTTTTAAGGTATTTAAACGTTTCCCTGCACTGTTGGGAGGTCCGGTGGTATCCGTGTGCGGCGACAGCTGAGACACTTCCTGTGAGACGTTGTTTCGTTCGTCGCTAACGAGAGGAACGTCTGCACCTCGTTTATTGACCACAGCGCGGTTTTGCACACGGCCATTTCATTTTACAATTCCAAAGTCGCGTGAACAACTGATGCTGTTATCGCTGTTGCTAACTCTAAAACTAGCGGGTTGATGTCCCGTGTCACAACTCCAGTGATGATTCTCTCTGACCAATCAGTGATCTGCAGGGTTTTGATGTCACATTTAGTGTCGGCTCGGCTCGATTGGAACCTCGACCGAGGTGGTACTAAAAAAAAGTACAAAGTACCAGGAACTATCAACAGTGGAAAAACCCAAAAAGCGAGCGGAGTCCCGTCGAGTCGAGCTGCACCGTCCGGTGGAAAAGCCTCATAAAAGCAGTAAAGCACAGACATTTCAAAATAAGAGTCCCCAGTGTATTATGGGCTTGTTTATATTTAAAATTCCAGCATTATGCTTCTTCTTTTCCTGGTTATTATTGGTAATATAGTTGTATAATAAACTGTCTGGTCCATCCCAGATCTTTCAATATACATAGTATTCGTTTTATTTGTTCACATCTTAAAAAAAGTCTTAAATATGACCTCTACAGCAACCCTGTATGTTTATGTTTCCCCATCATAGACTGCGGTCATACTCCTGAACTTCAACCGATAACCGATAGTTCCAAAAGCAGATATCAGCAACAATGTATCCCCCAAAAATGATACATCTGTTGATGTTTGTGGGGGCAGCCTTTAAAGTGTATAAAACCAAATGATATTCATAATGCCTCACCTGTACACCAGAGAGTCGTCATAAGTGCCATTGTATTGGACCTGAAACATTCGAATCCCCGGAATGTTCCGCTGAAAGTTGAACTTCACGAGGGCCGTGGAGGAGGTGATTTCAGAGATCAGTACCCGCTTCTCCTGTCCACCTTTAGTGTTGCCCATTGAAGGACCACTATCTCCTCCTGTCTTGGCAGAAGTAGCGATGTCAGACGAGCCCGGGTCAGGCTCCTGGACCATACTCGTGTCATTGGAGAAGTGTGGAAGCTTGGTGATGAGGAGGTCCACTGTCTGCTGAGCCTCTCCTGACGGATTAGAAGCCACACAGGTGAAAGAGCCGGAATCCTTCACTGTACTGATGACGATGTCTAAGGTGCCATCGCTGTGGACCACAGTACGGCTCGAGTTGGACACCAACTTTCCATCAGGGGCGATCCAGTGGATGATGGGATCTGGGTCACCGCGGGCTTTACAGCGCAACAAAACTCGCTGTCCTTCCAAAGCCCGGGTTTCCTGCGAGTGTCGCGTTATAAGCGGAGGTTCACACAGGAACTCCTCCTCGTACACGGTCCAGAAATAGCGTCCGGCGAGATGCTCCGGCGCCGCGCACGTCTCCAGGTCGTCTTCTCGCCGAAGCCTCCTGAGCCACAACAACTCGCAGTTACAATGAAGCGGGTTTCCGCCGAAGCTGAGCGCGAATGACGACGGGCCCAAAACGCCTGATGTCGCCAGGACACCTGCGCGCTGGAAGACCGGATCGGGCGGAAGCTTGTGAAGTTTGTTGGAGGTGACGTCCAGACGCTTGAGTTTCTGCAGGCCGGAGAAGGTCTCTTCGGGTATGTAGTTGATCATGTTGTGGTCCAGATTCAATGTGTGCAGGCTGATCATACGTTGAATGGCGACCCACGGGACGCTCTCGAGGTTGTTGTATGACAGATCCAGTTCTTCTAGCGCCAGGAGGTCGTTGAACGCTCCAATGTAGATATACGTGAGCTGGTTGTTGTTAAGAATAAGGTGGTGCAGCTTGGACATGCCGCTGAATGTGTCGTTCGTTATATGCGTCAGCCGGTTGCTATCCAGATGGAGAGCGCGTAAGTTCTCCAGATCGTTGAACGCGTGAGGTACGATAGATCCTATCGTGTTCCTGGAGAGCGTCAGGTCCACCAGTTTGGTCATATTAGAGAAATCCTTCCGCTTGACGCTTGTGATGAAATTGTCGCCCAGTCGGAGCTCAACGGTGCGTCTGTCGATGTTCGGAGGGACGAAGAGAAGCCCCTTTTTATCACACAAGGTGGCCAGATTGGGCGACAGCACCTGACAGATGCAACGCTTGGGGCACACCTGGACCTTCTGGGCTTTCGATGCCATGACGAGAACCGTCAGATAAACCAGTAGCATCTCCATCTGGGTTCTGGGTATTGGTTAAACCACCTGTGCGGGAACAGAACAGAGAAACATTCCTGACAACTGAAAGGACTGTCGATTTATCAGATCAATTGTGAGTTTGACGAGCTCGTGACATTTTCAAAGACAGTTTCCTGCGTTGTTTTACATTTTTAGTGGTGAAAGATAAACTTAAATGATGGTGAAAGCCAAAATATAAAATGCCATGGATCAATATTGACCATTCATTTGTCGAGGGGGTCAAAATGACAATTTTCGCCTCTGAATTTAGTGCAAAATTACAGCTGTAATAACTGTATTTACACACTGAGATCGTGAGGTCTACCACTAAAATCGCTTGACTTCAGCGCCACCGGTTGCATTAAATGGAAAAGCGCTTTTTTGGGGATTTTGTAAATGGGTCAAATTTAACAACGTCCGCATGACGCCACATTGCGCGGCACGTATCTCTGGGATTTAACCGTGGCTTGTTTATGGATTTGGATGCTTGTGCCACACTTAAAAATGGCAAAATGTTCAAGTTGGTCATCTGCGATTGGCTCCTATAGGGGGAAAAACAGGCGCCAAATTTTATTTATTTTTTTTCATTTTTAACTCCTTCCATTCCTTTTCGTCCCGCAGCTCGCTAACAGTGTAGTCTGTGGAGCATTCTTCGCAATTATGTGATCACGTGCATTTTTATGCTTGTTACTGTCACCGTGTTTTCTAACAGTCTCTTTTTTTTAAAATGGTTAGTTCCTGCAATGAACTCCGTTTTCCCCGCTATTTCTTTGATATAAACTTTTGTAATGTATTTCGGGAAATGTAATGCAAATTTTAAAATCAAAGGGAGTAAATTTTTACTGTCGCCAATGGCGACCTTGACAGAAATTACACTCGCAAATAAATTTATTTGGTCACAAATGCGACCATTTTTAGTCGCAGTTTGGAGCCCTGCACAAGGATGATGATTTATCGACTTTATAGACATTACATTTTTATCGTCTGTTAATGCTGAACTTCTGTAAAGCTGCTTTGAAACGATGTGTGTTGTGAAAGGCGCTATACAAATAAAATTGAATTGACTTGACTTGACTTGACATCTGTGATCAAATGCATCATTTTGAACAGTTTGTTGATTGTTGTGCCATTTAAAGGAACGGAACGAAACCTCTTTTAAAATGTCCTCACTGTCAAACAGGTTTGGAACGACATGAGGGTGAGTACATGAAGACAGAATTAAAACAAACTATTTTTTTGTAGTTTTATTTTGCTAAAAATGTCCTTTCAAGTAAATGACACTTGATTTGATTAATAACATTCACACGCTTTTAGGTGTTGCCATGGAGATGGCATTAAAGCTAGCAGACATTTCATGGGGTCCTCAAGTGTGCCCTCTTCTTTCTGGGGACACCGATGGTGCGTTTTTTTAATATCTGTCAATGCTTTTCATCTTTACGTGTGGAGAGATGAGAGACTCATCTGGCCGTCCTGTTACTCATCAGAATGAGTCTGAAGTCTCGAAAGACGGAGAGGAGACAAAGAGCTCACGGATCAACACCAGGAGAGATGCGGCGTTCCCGGCGCATTGATTTTCCTCAAATGCAGAACGGCTCGGGTTACAAATGAACGATTATTTGCAAAGATCGTGACTGTTTCATTTTGGCCTGTTCTGATAGTCTTGAACGAGCATAAGCAGACATGCTCTCACATTTCCGCGCAGCAGTTCTTGACGCTTCTTGACACATCTTTTGAAAGTGTGTTTTGAAGATGTGACGGTGTCAAGTGCCATCACGGGTGATAAGCCTTTCAACGGTGATGCAGACGTGCTCGGCTCACAATGCATGTGCTAATAACCTGTCATACATCACACCGGTGATCATGAGAGCGTTTGAATCATTAAACTGTCAGAGACAGACAACAGAGAGTCGTCTGGGCTGAGACCTGAATGTAAAAATAGGCAATAAAAGTGAACAATGCTGGCAACATCTGTCAACAGACATTCAGACAGACAGAATGATATTACAATAAAAAGAGAGTGCGCTTAACTATAAAATACATTAAATAAGACACAAATATAGCATGACCAGTGTAGTCCGATTCCCGAACAAATGACTCTTATGAACCGGTTCTTTTGAATCTACAGCACGAAACATACAGCGCGACCAAATGAATCCTTTAAAACGGACCAATCAGACCAAAGCATTCTCTGCTCTGATTGGTCAGATGTCCCAGTCTGTTGTGATTGGTCTACCGCTCAGTGTCGTGTTTGAGGGCGGGTCAAAGCTGTTCGCCAGCAGCCAATGAAGACCAGCGGCGGGTTTTGTGTTACTAAATGACGTCGGTGAGTACAGGAAGTATCTGAACAATCATCACGTCTGGTTTAATACACCTTTTGCAAGTGTTGTATTAAATAAATCTGATTTCATGCATCATCTCTGCTGAAGTCTAAAATGATCATCATCATTTTGCAACAACAACAACAACAAAACACATTTATTTATTTATTAAAGAATAACAACATACATAACAAATAAACGGAGGAATCACAAGCGTCGGGTCAGCAACACATGACCTGTGCTGTTGGCGTGTTATAGACGTGTTACATCACACTCTGCATATCACATGACCTCACGATCAGCCGCTTTATTGAGTCTGTGTCGCTGCTGTTTGCCAACCAGCTGGCGCTGCATGAGTTGGCAAAGCGTGAGGATGCTGTAGAGCGGCTCCTTCCCCTCTGAACGCTGCTGTGAGAGATCGAGGAGTGTTATTATATAAACCATTTCTGCAGGCCAGAACTCACTGAAGCGTAAAGACTGTCCCGTGAGTCAGTGCTGTTTGGACACACGCGTGTGTGGATGCGTGCATATTTTGGGAGAAAGTTCTTCTTCACAGATATACAGCTGCAATTCAATGGAATTCTGTCATTGTGTACTCATCCTCATGTTGACCCCGTTTATGCGTCTCGGGTGATCAATCACGTGTTCAGGCGAGACACGACGCTTGAACGCATGCTCAGATTTCGAGGGGAGGTTCTCGGATTTCATGACGTCATGCATCAATCACTGTCAATAACTGTTTCCATGCAAAGACTTTTTGGCAAAGTTTTGGCACATTAAAATAAAGCTGATGGAAACGCAAATTATCGCTAAAATGTCGGCATAATATTTTTCCGTTTAAACTTACAAAAAAACTGGTTTGGAAACAATTTTTGTCGATAAAATTGGCATTAACGCAAAAATGTAGTGTCATGTGACAGAGTTTGCCCCAATCGTTAGCCTGTGTTACCATGACGACAAGGTATACATCCTTGAAAGCCAATTTATTGTACGTGATTATGGATTGATCTTTACAGCATATTGATCCGATCTGCAAACGCGACACTTCCAGGAGTGCAACACAAATATCTCGTATCACGCACCGGTTATCAACAAGTGACAAGGAGAACAAATGAATGAACACTGTTTGTGATTAATATAATCATGGTAACCGATGGAGTGCGTACTCTGGGTAGGGAAGGAGGTATTGCCCCAAGTGAAGGAGTTCAAGTACCTCGGGGTCTTGTTCATGAGTGAGGGGACAATGGAGCGGGAGGTTGGCCGGAGAATCGGGGCAGCGGGGGCGGTATTGCATTCGCTCTATCGCACCGTTGTCACGAATAGAGAGTTGAGCCGGAAGGCAAAGCTCTCGATCTACCGGTCAATTTTTGTTCCTACCCTCACCTATGGTCATGAAGGTTGGGTCATGACCGAAAGAACTAGGTCGCGAGTACAAGTAGCCGAAATGGGCTTCCTCAGAAGGGTGGCGGGCTTCTCCCTTAGAGATAGGGTGAGGAGCTCAGTCATCCGTGAGGAGCTCGGAGTAGAGCCGCTGCTCCTTCGCGTGGAAAGGAGTCAGTTGAGGTGGTTTGGGCATCTGGTAAGGATGCCACCTGGGCGCCTCCCTAGGGAGGTGTTTCAGGCACGTCCAGCTGGGAGGAGGCCTCGGGGAAGACCCAGGACTAGGTGGAGAGATTACATCTCCAAACTGGCCTGGGAACGCCTCGGGGTCCCCCAGTCAGAGCTGGTTAATGTGGCTCGGGATGGGGAAGTTTGGGGCCCCCTGCTGGAGCTGCTGCCCCCGCGACCCGACTTCAGATAAGCGGTTGAAGATGGATGGATGGATGGATAATCATGGTAGACATCCGTTTATTTATTAAAGTTGCTTTTACACACCGTTCAGAATAATAGACGGCAGTCACAGAATTATCCCACAAACAAACAACATATAATGTCTGTGCACAAATAACTTTTAAATTAAAAATAAATACACAATATTAGAAGAAAAACATCAGTGCGCTTTTCTGGAACACTCACATACAACATACAATACTATTAAATTATTGTGAACAAATGCCGGCAAAATCCCCTGTATTAAATTAAATATATTACCAAACACAAAAAGCATTAAATTAAATAAATGTATTACCGTTCCTCGCCCTTGCCTCCTATCTCCGGCAGGATACGACGGTTCTGATTACAACTCCTTCGGACGCCTGACGGGGCCAACGCCAAAGAGAGACATTACATTTCTGTTTTATATTCATCAAATAAATGCTGCGTGTCTTCCCGATATAAATATTTGTCCATGAGTCAGTCTCAGAAAACGAGCTTTTGAACATTTTAAAACATTTAAATATTTTAAATCTGACCGTCTTTACCTCGGATCACATTTACTGCTTCAGAAAATATAAATCACATTATGAAGCTAAAATACATTTGAGATGATGATCAAGTTCAGTTGCTGGAGAAACATGCGGCACATGATGCAGTCGTCATGGTGATGCTTTAGATGATTGAATATGAGGAATGTATCATATATGTAACACTGATGTTACACGCATCAATGTTGCTTTAATATCTGTCACACATCATAAACACATCCATGATGATCCTGATACTGACACTGGAAGTTTCTCCAATACTTGAACAGGGTCATGACGATCCGCTTCCGGGTCGTAACCGATGGCAACCTGCGACAGGTGCAACATCAGGACCGATATTACAGTCCCATCAGAAGAGCAACTGCTCCATAATGCGATTCCTCGTCTTCTGATCGCTTTTATTTGTTCATTAATGACAATAATCTGAATAATTTCAGTGAATATTCTCAATAATCTCCATTTCACCCAAACTTCAGAGGATAAAATTAGGGACATCTGGGAGGTGAATCAGCGATAAACACACATTTCTGGATGGAAACGGTTTAACGGCAGATTTCTGTTGCGATAAACCAAAACTGATGCGACAAAGTGTTTTTTAGGCGTTATGTCATCACGCACTATATTATCCATAAAGACCATTTAAATGGAAACGGCCAGAATGCGGCAAATGTCAGAATTTTTGGGGGTTTTTTCCCGCATTTTCACTTTGTCGATAACAAAATAGCACGACAGGTGGATGGAAACTAGACTAATGTGTTACTGCACGACATTAAAGCACAACAAAGTTGTATTTTTGGGGTGAACTGTTCCTTTAAGGGTGCATTTGAACGTCTTCCACACACTGCCCCTGACTCTAAATATCTGGTGTGAGATCTGCACCATGAATCCGGTCATCAGGGATCAGATTGGCCACACACAGAGATGTGCTTATCACACTATAGCAGCCCGTTTTATTCAGCTCACGGTTCAGAGGTCAGCGCTGATTTTCAGTTTCTATCAAAACCAGCAGCATTATTTCATTTTTCTTTTCGTTATATTGACTGCCAATAGACTGCCAGACAGATAGACATAAATGATTTAAAGAGTGACCGCAGGCCACACATGTGCCATACCGATCTCAGAGATTAATCGACAGCTGTCAAGCTTGTCATTGGCTAAGGGCAAACAATTACACAAACCACCAAGAGAAATCTTTCCACATGATCTGTGTATCTCAGCGAGTATTGACGCTGACAATCACACCTGGAGTCGTGAGTTTGAATCCAGGGCGTGCTGAGTGACTCCAGTCAGGTCTCCTTAGCAACCAAATTGTCCCGGTTGCTAGGAAGGGTAGAGTCACATGGCGTAACCAAATTGTCCCGGTTGCTAGGCAGGGTAGAGTCACATGGGGTAACCAAATTGGCCCGGTTGCTAGGCAGGGTAGAGTCACATGGGGTAACCAAATTGGCCCGGTTGCTAGGGAGGGTAGAGTCACATGGGGTAACCAAATTGGTCCGGTTGCTAGGGAGGGTAGAGTCACATGGGGTAACCAAATTGGCCCGGTTGCTAGGGAGGGTAGAGTCACATGGGGTAACTAAATTGGCCCGGTTGCTAGGGAGGGTAGAGTCACATGGGGTAACCAAATTGTCCCGGTTGCTAGGGAGGGTAGAGTCACATGGGGTAACCAAATTGACCAGGTTGCTAGGGAGGGTAGAGTCACATGGGGTAACCAAATTGGCCCGGTTGCTAGGCAGGGTAGAGTCACATGGGGTAACCAAATTGGCCCGGTTGCTAGGCAGGGTAGAGTCACATGGGGTAACCAAATTGGCCCGGTTGCTAGGGAGGGTAGAGTCACATGGGGTAACCAAATTGGTCCGGTTGCTAGGGAGGGTAGAGTCACATGGGGTAACCAAATTGGCCCGGTTGCTAGGGAGGGTAGAGTCACATGGGGTAACTAAATTGGCCCGGTTGCTAGGGAGGGTAGAGTCACATGGGGTAACCAAATTGTCCCGGTTGCTAGGGAGGGTAGAGTCACATGGGGTAACCAAATTGGCCCGGTTGCTAGGGAGGGTAGAGTCACATGGGGTAACCAAATTGCCCGGTTGCTAGGGAGGGTAGAGTCACATGGGGTAACCAAATTGTCCCGGTTGCTAGGGAGGGTAGAGTCACATGGGGTAACCTCCTCGTGGTGGTGATTAGTGGTTCTCTCAATGGGGCGTGTGGTGAGTTGTGTGTGGATCGTGGAGAGTAGCATGAGTCTCCACATGCTGTGAGTCTCCGCGGTGTCATGCACAACGAGTCACATGATCAGATGCGCGGATTGACGGTCTCAGAAGCGGAGGCAACTGAGACTCGTCCTTCGCCACCCGGATTGAGGCGAGTAACTGCGCCACCACGAGGACCGACTAAGTACCCCGTGTGACTCTACCCTCCCTAGCAACCGGCCCAATTTGGTTGCTAAGGAGACCTGGCTGGTGTCACTCAGCACGCCCTGGATACAAACTCGCGACTCCAGGTGTGATAATCAGCATCAATACTCGCTGAGATACCCAGACCCCCATCTTCCTCACGTTTGGCGAATGATCAAATCCACAGAATCCGATCGTATGTACGTTTTATAAATGAGGCCCCGGTAACATATATTAATAATCCAATATTGATTTCATGTCGACTTTAACACAGCAGTGTGTTGTACAGGGAGGACTTCGACTAACTCAACGATTATTATCATGATTTTTACTCAAGAGATTCAAATCGAATGTGTGACATCACAATGCGAAGGAAGTAGGAGGAGCTTGATTTCAACAAGTGACTATTGAGGTCTGAAACTCTCTGTAGTACAAAGACCTCATGTCAGAAGGTCAAGGATCAAAACACACGACTTGGGCTGCACATTTATACATAATATTGTGTAGAATACTTTTAAAACAGGCATTAGCATGTAAAGATATTAAAATATAGACTTTTCTTTCATTTGTCGAGCAGAAAACCTCTGTTTTACACAGTAACTTAAACACATTAATAGTGTCTAAAAAGACATTTCTTAAGATGATGAATGTCAGTTTACATGATGATGGAGATGTTCGAAGGCCAGTGCTTCTTGATCTCCAGCACAGTGCTCATTTACCTGTCCAGGAGAGACCCGTTATTAAACTGAATCACGTGTAATTGCACTAATGTAATAACCTGCCTTGGTCAAATATATCATGGCCCAATAAAACCTCAAAAGTCAAATGACATGCATCATTCCAGCAGGTAAAAGGAAAATTGTGACCTTGCAGTGTAACATACATTATTCTCCAAAAAGAAAGTGTTTTTCCATTATGTCATTCCTTTCCACACCTGCCCTCAGAATCTTAATGATGTGAAAGGAAAGATGCATGACCATTCTGCTGTCACTCAAAATGCATCAGAACAGCATCAGCATCAAAGGAAACCCCATTAATAGAATTTACCTGAAGAAGATATCAGCTTTGCTCAGCTTTTACCCTGAAATCCTCCAAGTCACCGCATTTTTACCAGCTCCTTCATTCAGATGACCCACATAGATAACTGGGCGATCCCTACATCACATCACAGCGTCCAGAAATACATCCACATGTCCATGATTACATGAGCTAATTAAACACACATCTGTATCATAAGATGCGTACATGAGGATATGCCTGTTCGCTTTAATAAACCCCGCAGACCAGTCCCGTTATCGCGGCAGTCTCCGCATTACACCGAAATTCCCAATCCAACTACAGCGAGGGCTCTGCTCATGAATATTAATTAGAACGTGCTTACGTTACTGGCCGCCTTCAAATAGCGTCGTCTGACTCTGGCACTGTTATATGTCTGCAAATGTCTTTAAATGTACTTTTATTACATATCGTAATATAGCTATTGGGACATAGCTAATATGTATTTCATGTTGTTCCTGTTGCGCTGTTTCATTCCCATAGGGATGGTTCGGCTCATTAATATTAATTAGTCTAGTTCACTTTGTCTAGTGAAGTTGCATTCACACTGAAGCAACAAAACGACCTCATCTCAACCATTTTCAATGAGAGCTGGCGACAGTTGGCGACCGGATGTGGGCGTGTCCAGTGACGCGACAAAGTTGAGAAATGTTTAACTTTATGCAAATGAAGAGCGACTTTCGGGAGCAAGACGAGAGAAGATGGTAGAGCTCACGTGATCCTAATATTTTAATAATAATATTCATTGTAAAGAAACAGCGCTGTTAAGACTCTCCATACACACCACTAGCGAACTAACCACCCACCACTCGCGACATGCAGCAACACCGTAGCTGTTAGTGTGAACGCAGCTTAACTTTCCAGTAGTGACAGTTAGCGCTAGAATATTAATTAGATATTGTTATATATTGTATTGTTGTTATATATCGCTATTTTACTGCACAGAATAATATTGTTAATTTAACATTAATTAGATATTGTCCCTATAGCTCAACTGTTAGTGTTTGGTGCTGTGCTAGCAACAACAAGATCATTGGTTCGATTCTTTGGAAACACTGTGCATGCTGTACTTTTGATCAGTTTGTAAGTCACTTTACAACCTGAATACTACTGTAAAGTTACTAGAAAGTTACTTGTATGCGTAATTTTAAGAAAATGAGGGACGAATCGTAATTCATTTTTGTGGTAATCAATAACATGACACAAATGCTGTCTATTGAGTTGAACTTGTATTGAACCTGGAACATTCCTTAAAGGAGACATATTATGCGCCTTTTTACAAGATGTAATACAAGTCTCATGAGTCCCCAGAATGTGTGTGAAGTTTCAGCTCATAATACCCCACGGATCATTTATTATATCATGTTATAAACGCCTCTTTTTGGGTGGAATCAAAAACACGCTGATTTCATGTGTGTGTCTCTTTAAATGCAAATGAGCTGCTGCTGCTCCCCTCCCCCGACACAGCTCTGGTCTCCATGGATACAAACTGACAGGATGGTAACTTCAGCTGCATTAGTCGTGGAATCGGCTAACAAGCACATTCGGAAAGGAGATTTACAAACATCCTGTTTTATATTGACACACTTTCACAAAGCAGTCCGGTGTCAAATGATTTGCACAAACATACACGGATTTTTGTATGTTTTGGGGCAGATTTGCTTCAAAAACAAAACTTGTCCACTGCGTCTTCAGTGTCTCTGATGTCGGGAGTACATGAAGACTCTTATGAACACTTATGAGACATTATTCTTCTCACTGTATCTGCTCCAGGACTGTGTGTCCATCACTCAGGGGAGGAGCTATGATAATAGGGCGGAGTACGTCACCGGTCATGGGCGGGGCCTGATCTAACGTGACGTCACTTTACAGCAGAAAGGAAAATCGTTCATTTTGACACTGTTTTAGATGAATAGAAATCTAAGAACGAGGAGTAGGTGCACTTTTAACATGTTAAAAGTTGTTTGTTTTTTTTTTGTTTTTTTATTATTATGTATTTCTTTAGTTGACGGTAAGTGCCTGGTGCTCAGCTGGTTTTGCTGGGATGGCTGGGTGACTGCCAACCAACGTTGTTTTTCATTAGGGTAATTAATTATTCTGTTGCATGTGATCATCTTGAAACTTTAGCATTCGTGAATTCAACAACATCATAAAACAGACAGAAACTTCAAAAGCTTTTCTTTGATTTTGGTCTTTATTTCAGCTCATTTATTGCTCTTGTTATTGAGGAAATGTGTGTGCTGGCCGGTGCTGCACTTCACCTGCAGGGCATCTGTGACGTCATCAACTCTGCGACGCACCAGCGGTTCAGAGACTCCGAGCAGATCTCGAGCATGAGCTGAGATAACCTGAGAAACCATAGACATAATAAATATATATTTATTATGTCTATGTGAGAAACACCCGAGACATTCACATGATTCCGCCAACACTCTTATTGCCAAGTATGTTTAAAACTCAAGGTCATCGCTGTAATTAATGCTGAACTAATGTATGCTTTCAGCTACAAGCATTCCCACTGCAAAGAGGAGAACATTTGATTTCCAGGAATAAATATATTTCCAGGTGAATCTCACGGAGCCTACAAACACATATGTGTATCTCGCTTTAAGAAAATTAAGAACATTTAAAATGTAACGCAAAATAACCGACTCTTCGCTAAGCCCCGCCTTAAAAGCGCTTCTGACCAATCCTGTCTTAGCAACTGTTGCCATGCCGCCGGTACTCTGTCACGCGTTTGCTATTTCCCAATGAAAGCCTTTGGCAGTAATGTGTGTTTGAGTACTTTGAAGATGGATTTTATTAAAATAATCCAAAAAAGGTAAGACATGTTGCCGGGTCATTTGTAATAGTGACACGAGTTACCCGGAGAGGATACTCGGAGTGTTTTTCTTTCTTTTTTTCTCATATAATCTTTAATCTTGTGTCAGTCCTCATTCCCAAATGAACATAAAACACATTAACACCGAGATCAATTAAAGCAAATAACTGAACGGTGGTTGATTATGTATTGATTAATTTCATAGTAAAAGCGATAGTCAATAAACAGTTCACAGCATCACCACGAGGGTGTTATGAGACGTTAAACAGCGCATATAAGTGTATTCACTGTAATTCAAGTGACTGAAAGTGACCATTACAGTCTCTGTGTTACACTTCCTGGTGCTTGACACATGTGCAGAGTGCAAGATGGCATTATAGGACATGTAATCAAGCATGAAATCATGATCGTGCCTGAAGACTGTAATGGTAACATGTTCAGTGATAAAGGGGTTATATTTTGGTCTGTTCTCACCCAAAACCAACTGGAGTCATATTGATTACTTTTATGCTGCATTTATGTGCTTTATGGAGCTTCAGAGTGCTGGTCACCATTCACTTGCATTGAAAAGTTGAAAAGCTTCCTGCTCAAAATTATATATTAAAACAAAGTAAAAAAAAAATAAAATAAATAATAATAATAAAAAAATAATATATATATATATATATATATATATATATATATATATATATATATATATATATATATTATTATTATTACACTATATAATAATAATATAATAATATATTATAATAAAAATAATAATAATATATATTATTATTTACTTTGTTTTAATAAATATATATATAGTGTAATGAAAAAAAAAAAATAAATAAATAAATATATATATATAAATATATATATATATATATATATATATATATATATATATATATATATATATATATATATATATATATATATATATATATATTAAAACAAAGTTAAAAAAATATATAAAACAGCTGAACTTGTGTTGAACCCGGAATATTCATTTAATGATATGCTGACCACACCCCCACACTGGCTGCGTCACCAGCTGGTCCTGTCATTCAAACACATGTTGAGTTCAGCACTTCTCCGGTTCTGTTTACAAGTACAAAAGAATGAATTCGGCACATTAAACAGGACACACATGTTCGAGAATCGAAAGGTGATTAGAATGAGATATTCTATAGTTATAAATATTGTAATGTTTTAACGCCAAGGTTTCGCTATAATTTCTTATCTCGGGTAGCAGCTGGCAGTCAGTAAACAACATTATACATACAGTATGAAGTATGACACATTAAATGTGTTTTATAGCGAAAACAAAGAGAATATGAGAGTTCAGCATCTCTGATGTGAAGTAACCTGTTTAATGCTGATGTGGCAGACTGCTGGTTAATCTCTAAACATGCTGTACACAGTGAATAACGAGCAGGACTCCTGCTGAATGTGCTTGTGGGATTCAGTGCTTTTAATATGGGACACTTAAGTGTGTTGACTTTGTGTTTTGGGGTTTGTGTCATACTTTAATGCATCAGCACATAGAAGCATGCATAAACCCATTGCAGGTCTAATTTCCACATGCTTATGGTTATATGTGCATGTTCAGTCCTGCGTTTGAGTCTGTGTGGAACCAGTGAAAGATTTATGACTTTATTTTAGAAGAGTGTGCTGACAGATGTGTATGTCCCCACAAGGATAATGGCATGTTTTGGTTTGAACATGAACATCTTTGCCCACCTTATAATTGTTTAGATGTCATGATTTGCTGATATTGCTCATAGTCTGTGGTGGGTGTGTCTTTAGTCATCAAAGTATATATAAACACACGCATCATATATTTGTCTGACACCCTCTTGTTCTCTGACTTACAACAGTGTGAGTGGTAAAAAGATGCCCGTGCCAGTCTGGCTTTGGCATCTACTGTCTCTTTGGACACTTGTCCGTGTGTCCTTTTCTCAGAGGAATGTTGATTTCTCAGGCACTTTTGGGAACACCCTGCCATCCCTCAGTCGCCCGGCTAATGCCAGTCAGATCTTCTATGGCATCATGTTTGATGCGGGCAGCACGGGCACTCGCATTCATGTCTACACCTTCATACAGAGAGAAGCAGGTGAGATTTTGGAAACGCATGAATGTTATGAACCGAACGGTTTTGTCTTGTTTTTGCATGACAGTTAAGCACATTTTACCTCCAAATTGTCATTACTTTAATACTATGACTAAGTATTGATACAGAAATTATATTATATTGCATATATTATATTTTGTTAGTTGTTTATGGTTTACATGCATTATTTGTAGTATTTACATTGATTTATTGAACATGTGCTAAAAGTGGTACTGTCTCTTTAAGAAAACCTGCAGCGTCTGTAGAAGAGCGCATGTTAATGAGGCACTCCAACCGCTGTATTTTTACCCAGTCCTATTTAATACAAAAATATTAATTATTGCAAAAAAATAAATAAATAAGAAAGAGAGAGAGAGAGAGAGAGAAAAATATATGATATTATTTAAATTCTTTCCTTCTGCCTTATTAAAACATGAAACATTTGTTCAGGTGCGCTCTCATGTAAACAAGCTGTTCTCATGCCAGTTTCATACGGGTGAATATATATATATATATATATATATATATATATATATATATATATATATATATATATATATAATTATTTTTTTAAATTATTTTATATATATATATATATATATATATATATATATATATATATATATATAATTTTTTTTAAAATTTTATGTATATATATATATATATATATATAATTATTATTTTTTTATTATTTTATATATAGATTTTAAAAAAAAAAATTGTTTTTATTTTATATATATATATATATATATATATGGAATTATTTTTATTTAGTGGTGAAATATGACTGTAAGATGTTTTGTTAAGTCTCCCCCCTGTATGGCTGTATTTTATCTCAGGTGGTTTGCCGGTGTTGGATAATGAGATGTTTCACTCTATGAAGCCGGGTTTATCTGCCTATGCTGATGTACCTGAGATTGTGAGTTATTATTGGCTTATGTGCCATTATAAGACTTACCCGTCAGCATACACATGTATAAATGCACAGAAATAACATCTCTGCCCACAGGCTGGTCACACAGTCCGTCAGTTACTGCGAGTGGCTAAGAAGACGGTTCCTCCGGTGGAGTGGAAGAGAACTCCAGTGGTCCTGAGAGCCACAGCGGGATTGAGACTGCTGCCGCCCGCTAAAGCTCACGCGCTTCTGGAGGAGGTACTGAAGAGGCTTCTGGACACACTCACATTGCATATATTTATACATCGGCTAAATGACTGATTTATGCTGCGCTGCATAGCGCTGTTTGTGTGAACGCCCCTTTAGTCCGTGAGGTTTCCATCAAGCAACCTGCTGCATTAATAATTCTCTTGTGTCTCACAGGTTCAAGACGTCTTTGACGAATCCCCATTTTATGTCCCTGCTGACAGTGTCAGTATCATGAACGGCATTAATGAAGGTATGTTTGCGTTTAAACGTTCAGATAACCGCTAGAAAACATCTGTGGTTTTATAAATGTAAATAAGAACGTCATGTGCAACTCAAAACAAACACGTCAGCTGAAACACCAAATCAACAGTTTAGAAAAGTGCAGTAAATCATGGGAGATTAAGTGCTCAGACACACCAGTGATTTACTGTCGTTTGATTGGTTTACAGAACCTGTGATGTCATCAGAGTGTAATTTATGGTGATTACATGCAATCATGTTGCTGTATGAATCCACCTCACACACTGATATATAAATACATTTTAGTCTTCTGAAAATATGATGAAACGTACATGAAACCATTTTCCCAGATTGCTTTGCTCTATTATATAAATCGAATTGTTCTGCCTCATTTGGAGTGACTGTGGAATAGCAGATATAAACAATATAAATACGCTGCTTTGGCAATCATAAAAGTTAAACTAATGAACTTTATTACTTGTTGTAAGATGTATTTATTGTCAGTTGTAATTACAGATAGACCAATAATCGGTTTGACCGATATTTTTAACCGATATTTCCTTAAATATCAGATTTACAGGTAAAGTTGGACATAAATGTGCATTTTAAATAATAATTAGATGAAGTTAGGACTTTAAACCATTGTATGTTGCAACTAAAACTAGTCAAATTAATTATATGTAGACTGTGTGCAGTTTTAGTTTTGTAAAGTGGTTCATCAAAGGTTAGAGATAAATGAAATGTTTTTAATGTGCCTAAAAGTAGAAATAAATCAAGAATTAAAAATTAGTGGGGGACTGGGTATCTCAGCGAGTATTGATGCTGACTATCACACCTGGAGTCGTGAGTTTGAATCAAATGACTCCAGCCAGGTCTCCTTAGCAACCAAATTGTCCCAGTTGCTAGGGAGGGTAGAGTCACATGGGGTAACCAAATTGGCCCGGTTGCTAGGGAGGGTAGTCACATGGGGTAACCAAATTGTCCCGGTTGCTAGGGAAGGTAGAGTCACATGGGGTAACCAAATTGTCCCGGTTGCTAGGGAGGGTAGAGTCACATGGGGTAACCAAATTGTCTCGGTTGCTAGGGAGGGTAGAGTCACATGGGGTAACCTCCTCGTGGTCACTATAATGTGGTTCTCGCTCTCGGTGGGGCGTGTGGTGAGTTGTGCGTGGATGCCGCGGAGAATAGCGTGAAGTCTCCACACCCGCTATGTCTCCACGGTAACGCGCTCAACAAGTCACGGGATAAAATGCGCGGATTGACGGTCTCAATCTGGGATTCGTCCTCCGCCACCGGACTGAGGTGTGTCAGTACGCCACCACGAGGACTTAGAGCGCATTGGCCGTTCCAAATTGGGGAGAAAAAAAATAAATAAATAAAGAATAAAAAATTGGTTATGCATATCCGCTATCGGAGACTTATACATAAAAATAACCAGTATCGCATCTGTCATTAAAACCAATGTCGGTCCAACTCTAGTTGTGATTATTACATGTAAGTGCCATTATTTAATGAATGTTAGTGTATCATATTGCTCTTGCTGCCATTGCATAACAGCAATCAATGACACTGTATGTTAAAGATTACTGTTCGACAGATTTAATAACACTCATCTTCACAGGTATTCTTGCCTGGGTTACAGTCAACTTTCTTGCAGGTGAGAGATTATTATTTTTAATCTCTAAAAGAGGAACAATTTTAGCTTATATAGTAGTACGACTTAAAATAATGTTGCGCAGTTGACAGATCATTTTCTTTTTTACATTTTTGCTAATATGTTTTTTTTTAACTAAGCTCATTTAAGCTCACTTGTACAGTTGTGGCCTAAAATATTGGCACCTTTGGTAAATATGTTCAAAGAAGGCTGTGAAAAATATGCCTTTATTTTTTTCCTTTTGATGTTTGTTTGGGATGATTGTCCTGTTGGAAGATCCAACACAGCCCATTGTAAGCGTTCTGGCAGAGGCAGTCAGGTTTTTATCTGTTGGTATACGATAGAGTCCATGATGCCATGTATCTGAACAAGATGTCCAGGACCTCTGGCATAAAAACAGCCCCAAAACTGAAGATGCTTGAGTTTGTTGTTGGATGAGAGCAGAGACCTCCCAAACAACTTGTTGTGATGTCTGATTGTAGTTTTGCTTTGCCATTATGGGGTATGGAGTTTAGACTGATGGGAGAAAAATAAATAAAGCATTTTGATGTTCTGAATACGTAATGAATGTATATGCTGCGTAAGATCAGTTTAATATCCCTGTGAATTGACTGTCAACAGATTGTGTACATCCAAACGTATATTGAAATCTACTTTTTTTGTTCTTCATATTGTATATTCAATGCATTTTATTAACAATAAATTAAGCATACTAATAACACAATCATGACAAAAAAAAGAAACGAAAAAGAATAAAATCGTAAGTAAATAAATAACTAAATAAAAGAAAAATAAATAAATAAAATGTACTTAAACTTTCATATTTTCCATACTTTTAAATACTTTTGGGTAGGCCCAATATATCCATCTATCTTTTTTTCCCCCCATAATTTAATTATAATAAATATGAAAAAAAAAATATTTAGAACTATAAACCCTTGCAATAAAAATGAAAAAATAAATAAAATAAAATAAATACAAGTAAATAATTTTTATTTTTTTTTATTATTATTTTATATATATATATATATATATATATATATATTTTTATTATATATATATTTTATTATATATATATATATATATATTTAATATGTATTTATTTATTATATATATATTTTGTATTATTATTATTATTATTATTATTATTATTATATATTTATTTATTTATTATTATTATTATTTTATATATATATATATATACATACAGCGCATCCGGAAAGTATTCACAGCGCTTCATTTTTTTACACATTTTGTTGTTACAGCCTTATTCCATAATGGATTAAATTCATTATTTTCCTCAAAATTCTACAAACAACACCTCATAATGACAACGTGAAAGAAGTTTGTTTGAAATCTTTGCAAATTTATTAAAAATAAAAAACAATAAAAATCACATGTACATAAGTATAAGTAACATAAGCAAGGGTTTATAGTTCTAAATAACTCAACCTAAGATTAGTCAGTTTATATTTACTTTTGAGTTTTTTGACATTTGACATGTGTCCAAGTTATAAATTCCATATGATATATTTCATCTACATTATTGTTGTTTCCCAATATATTACTTGAGCTGGCGTTGATTTAAGTGCTGCGATTCTCATAATTCTACATAAAATGTATCTTCCTTATTTTTCCCAGAATTACATGTTCACAGAATGCTTTCAAATCTATCATTTATTATAGTGAAATGTTGCTTTACAGCAGGGGTGCACACACTTTGTGATGATCTACTTTTAAATGGCCAACTCGATAAGATCTACTCAACTAAAAAAAAACACAGTTTCATTTTAAAAATGCTTGTTGGGACTACTGCGTGTACCCCTGTGAATTCATCTTCTAATTAATAAAAAATATATAATAATGTTCAATGTTGATATCATTCAGTTTTAACAGTAAGCCCAACACACCTACAGCACAATAGATCACAATAGTCAGGGCTTTTATCTTATTCTGATGACTTCACTGAGTGGAATTGGACAGTTTTGCGTACCCTGAGCATTAGCTGCTGGTAGCTAGCCTCAAACACAGCTAGCGTCGCAATTTCGCGCTCTGTTCTCAGAAGCCGTTGGAAGGCGCGAACGTAGTTGTCATGGCAACTGAATTAACAAAAATCTGGTCAAAATGTACTCGTCGAGTGCAAGCAGACAGAAACTAAAATAAGGAAAAACACTATAATTTTTTTAAATATTTTTTTTTTACGAAAGTACATGTACATTTTGTGCGATCTACCAGCATTGCCTTTGCGATCGACGTATTGGGCACCCCTGCGTTAGAGTCTAAATTCAGCCTAATTATCCAAAATGTGAGTCACTTTCCCCTTTTTAATTCTGATGTGGGCTTATATTGAACCGGTTTCAGGTCACCTTTACCGCAACACACAGAAGACGGTGGGCATTCTGGATCTGGGTGGAGGATCGACGCAAATCACCTTCCTACCAAAGTCAAAGGTCAATCTGTTCTCTCAGTTTAGGCCACGCCCACACGAATAACCGCCGTTGGTTTTGCAGCTCATCCACACTTTAACGACGTTTCCCTGCGTCGGAAATAATCACAAACTCTGTAAACTGCTGATGTTTCCAGTTTAAATGAATATATCTGATTAAATGTTGAATTGACGGATGGAGCATCAGTATCTGAATTAAACTCTGTTTTTATATCGTACAGAAAACGATTGAGAGTGCGCCTGCTGATTATATCGCAAGATTCGACATGTTAAACTCGACTTATGAACTCTATACACACAGGTAAATACAATTAATATAGCGTAGATCCCAGCAAACCATGAAATTACAATAGAAATATTACTTTATTCTCCACAGTTACCTTGGAAACGGAATCAAAGCTGCTCGCGTGTCAGCGCTCGGAGCTTCCGGCTCAGACGGTAAAACATACACGTCACATTACCGTTAATAATACAGCATGTTTGTATATTCAGTGTAGAGCTGGTAAAGATGAGGGTTATTCAGTGTTTATTGATCACATTAATGGAGGTTTGATTTTATTTGTGTTGTAGGTCTGGAGAGGAACGTTTTCAAAAGCTCTTGTTTACCCAAAAAATATAAAGGGGAGTTCAGTTTTGGAGGAGTAACTTATGACGTCAGTGGAAGCACACAAGGTACAATAAACTTAAACTGTTAATTTGATCATTAAATACATTAATCTGTGTGTGTGTGTGTGTGTGAGTGTGTGTAAGTGTGCGTCTGCATGCGTGCGTGCGCGTGTGTGCACGTGTGTTTGTGTGTGTTACTTAATACTTTAAAACTGCTGCAAAGGAGATAAAGCAAAAAAATTAAATACGTTTTTTTTACTGTTCAGATTTTCATCATAATAAAACACATTTCCATTATTATTGCCTGAAATTCTCGTGGTAGAATTAGCCGTGCCTTCAATCTATCACTGATTTTAAAAAATACTGCACATTGTAGAGTTACTGTACTACAGTAATCTAATGAAAGTAAAACTCTAAAATTAAATGTCCAGACACAGTAATGTGACAAATAAACCGAATTAATGGGTCTAAAAATACACCATTTTCAGTTGTACTTTATTTAATTTACCCAAGAAAGTATTTAATATGGGTTAAGATTAGGACCTGGTAATTAATAATATAGTATGTAAATGCAGAACAGTGCTGTCAAATAAAGTTATTCCCAATTTCCTTTATGCAAAATGTATTATTTGGATTTTGTCTCGACTCATGATGGTGTGTATCAGTCCCAACAGTTGTTTTGGTAAGAGTGTGTAAATGTTGAGCATGTTCCTCAGGTGAGTCGGGATACAAGACGTGTTATCAGGAAATGCTGAAGGTGGTGAGGGGCGTCATCAAACAGCCGCACGAACTGAAACAACGAGCAACTTTTTACGCCTTCTCTTATTATTTTGATCACGCGGTGGAGGCCGGCCTCGTCGGTAAGACAATTCAAATATATTTGCATGTTTTTATTACTTTTATTCTTATAACTGTTTTTAAGTTGTAGCACCAAGTGAAGCTCCTTGAAAGTCCAAAACATTTATACTGATTAATTTATCATTAATACATTTATTTATATGATTAAATAATCATTTAATTAATTGTGTTACTGATTTATTAATTGCTGAATTGACACTAATTCATTGATTATTTATTCTGTCTCATATGATGTCACAGATGAATCCAGAGGAGGTGCGGTGAAGATCAGAGACTTCAGGAAGAGAGCTAAAGAGGGTGAGAACACACACACACACACACATACACATGCACGCACACGCACTCGCACGCACACACGCACTCACACACACACGCACTCGCACTCACTCGCACATACACGCACTCACACACACACACACGCGCACTCACACACACGCACTCACTCACACATACACACACGCACTCACACACACGCACTCACTCACACATACACACACGCACGCACTCACACATACACGCACTCACACACACACACGCACTCACTCACACACACACACACACGCACTCACACACACGCACTCACTCACACATACACACACGCACGCACTCACACACGCACACACACACACACACATACACGCACTCACTCGCACATACACGCACTCACACACACACACACGCACTCACTCACACATACACGCACTCACACACTCACACATACACGCACTCACACGCACTCACACACACACGCACTCACACACACACGCACTCACACACGCACTCACACACACTTCAGAGATATTTGTAGGTTACACAGATCCATTATCACAGTAAAAGTGAATAAACGCATGTGCATATGTTTTGTAGTGTGCAACAAACCCCCTAAACACAATCCAGTCAACCACTTCCTGTGTATGGACCTCACATACATCATCTGTCTGCTCAAAGATGGGTTTGGGTTTAAAGAAAGCACCGTTCTGGAGGTACGTTTGGGTCTGGAGATTCTGATGAGTTGACCAATGCCAGTAAACGGATTAATCACCTGTTTGGTTTTTCCGCAGTTAACCAAGAAGGTGAACAATGTGGAAACCAGCTGGGCTTTAGGAGCTACAATAAATTACTTCCAGAAGTTCAAGATTCACTAGAAAAACATTCAGAACCAGCCGTGTGTTGCACAGGCCACCGCAGTTATTTCTGCTCATCGACAGTAGCAGAAGGGTCATGGTTTCACCCCAAAATCAAAAGATATGTTTTACACTTTACACGAAGACCATGAAGCGCATTTTCCACCCATATTCTTCCAACCATTTGTCCAGAGGTTTTATATCTTTTTATTCTAATTTTAAAGGAGACCTATTATGCGCCTTTTTACAAGATGTAATATAAGTCTCGGGTGTCCCCAGAATGTGTGTGAAGTTTCAGCTCATAATACCCCACGGATCATTTATTATATCATGTTATAAACGCCTCTTTTTGGGTGGAATCAAAAACACGCTGATTTCACGTGTGTGTCTCTTTAAATGCAAATGAGCTGCTGCTGCTCCCCTCCCCCGACACAGCTCTGGTCTCCATGGATACAAACTGACAGGATGGTAACTTCAGCTGCATTAGTCGTGGAATCGGCTAACAAGCACATTCGGAAAGGAGATTTACAAACATCCTGTTTTATATTGACACACTTTCACAAAGCAGTCCGGTGTCAAATGATTTGCACAAACATACACGGATTTTTGTATGTTTTGGGGCAGATTTGCTTCAAAAACAAAACTTGTCCACTGCGTCTTCAGTGTCTCTGATGTCGGGAGTACATGAAGACTCTTATGAACACTTATGAGACATTATTCTTCTCACTGTATCTGCTCCAGGACTGTGTGTCCATCACTCAGGGGAGGAGCTATGATAATAGGGCGGAGTCCGTCACCGGTCATGGGCGGGGGCACTATATATTAATATAGCCATTTTTTTGGTAACACTACAGTTACCATTCGTTAACATTAATCCAATAGGTAATATGAACTAACAATGAACAATATATTATTTTAGTTATTAATCATTGTTAATAAAACTGCAGTTGTTCATTAGTTCATAGTGCATTCACTAATGTTAACAAATGCAACTTTTGATTTAAAAATCTATTAGTATGTTCAAATGAACATTAATCAAGATTTATAAATGCTGTTCGTTCTTATTTCGTTAACTAATGTTAGAAAAAATAAATACAAATATTCACATTGTGTTAATAGGAACGTTTTGTTTTGTTTTTCCGCAGGGCTTTGAAACGGGCTTCAATGTCTCAGTAAAACACATTTATTTTGCTCTTGATTTTGTGGTGAAATATGAGCTGGACAGTCTCGACAGGTTTCACGGTCTGATGGTAGTAAATATAACCACTGTGACAGAAGCTTCTCGTTTGAGTTGCCGATACTGAACATTTCTAATGAGGTTGTGAAAGCTCTTAAAATCACATTCTGTTGTCTTGTTAGGAAGATGCATTTCCATCTGCAGGGCATTTGTCCTTCTCCGATGACATGTCAATACTGCAGCAGAGTTGTCTGTAAGTGGATGCAGAACCTCTTTTGATGCGTTGTGTCTGTTCACTGTAAAAACCTCATAATAATAAATGACCAGCGAGTACAATTCCTAAAATAGTTTATTTACAAAAAACAACAACTACAGCAACGCGACCACGTCGTCACCATACGCATGTCCTGTTGCCATGGTAACCAGGTCATGAGGGGGCGACAGGACGACTACGGGATCCGACGGACCTGAATGAAGGACAGACGCCGTTACTGTGGTGACACACGACAGTACGCAAGTCTTGGCGTTTCCGCGTGTGCATGTCTGTACCTTGCGTTCTCAACATGGCGTGATGTAAACTCATGGACTCCACCGTCGTCATGTTCACCATCGAGTCGCCCCCACTGCCATCTGCCTCCAACAAGCTGCTGTGAGTGAGCGCCTCACCTGTCAATCACACACAAACACCGCCCACTTATCCGAAAGTCTGAACATCAGGATATACTGTAAATGCAGTGAAATTCAATATAGTACACAGTAATCAAGTATAAATGTGCACGTACAATGTACATCTCAGTCTCTATAAGTACATTTAATTATCATATATTACATATTTGGCAAAATATCACCAATTCTCCAGTAATTGTTGTCAGTATCACATGTGCATTAAACTGCTGTTAAACCTGTGTTAGTGTTTATACTAAATCCAAACGGAATAAAATCCTTGAATTTGTTTACATTTAGTGTATATACACACCACAACACACACACACACACACAACATACCCACCACACAAAACACACACACACACACACACACACACACATATCCACGCCCAGCACACACACACCAACACACACGCCCACAACACCACATGACCTGAGTGCTGAGTGACTCCAGTCAGGTCTCCTTGACAACCAAAGTGGCCCAGTTGCTAGGGAGGGTAGAGTCACACGGGGTAACAAAATTGGCCTGGTTGCTAGGGAGGGTAGAGTCACACGGGGTAACAAAATTGGCCTGGTTGCTAGGGAGGGTAGAGTCACACGGGGTAACAAAATTGTCCCGGTTGCTAGGGAGGGTAGAGTCACATGGGGTAACCAAATTGGCCTGGTTGCTAGGGAGGGTAGAGTCACATGGGGTAACCAAATTGGCCTGGTTGCTAGGGAGGGTAGAGTCACATGGGGTAACCAAATTGGCCTGGTTGCTAGGGAGGGTAGAGTCACATGGGGTAACCAAATTGGCCTGGTTGCTAGGGGGGGGTAGAGTCACATGGGGTAACCAAATTGGCCTGGTTGCTAGAGAGGGTAGAGTCACACGGGGTAACAAAATTGTCCCGGTTGCTAGGGAGGGTAGAGTCACATGGGGTAACCAAATTGGCCTGGTTGCTAGGGAGGGTAGAGTCACATGGGGTAACCAAATTGGCCTGGTTGCTAGGGAGGGTAGAGTCACATGGGGTAACCTCCTCGTGGTCACTATAATGTGGTTCTCGCTCTCGGTGGGGCGTGTGGTGAGTTGTGCGTGGATGCCGCGGAGAATAGCGTGAAGCCTCCACACACGCTACGTCTCCACGGTAACGCGCTCAACAAGTGACGTGATAAGATGCGCGGATTGACGATCTCAGACACGGAACGGAGGCAACTGAGATTCACTACACCACCACGAGGACTTGGAGCGCATTGGGTATTGGGCGTTCCACATTGGGGGGGGGATGTATTAGCAGGATTAGCTATATGCGTCGCATATGCATAAAACGACACCTATTTTGTTCAGATCAAGGAAGTGTTCATTAATGTATGTAATTCTTAGTTTTTATGTTGTTTTCAGCAGATCTATAAACAATGTTAGTGGGCCGGTCATTTAACACAAATGTGTTAGCATGAACACAACATCATGTTACCCATGTCTCTGCTGTCAGTGGCGGGCATCGTGTCCTCGCCATGTCTCTTCTTCATGTGGACGTTTCTGCTGCCGCTCTGAGAGAAGGTTTTACCGCAGATGGAGCACACGTGAGGCTTCTCACCTGACGATGACAACAACAACAACAACAACATGACTGCAGTGTTTTACATCTCACGATGTAAATGTTTAACATAAAATAGAATAACAAATAATCAATGCATGTGATTTAGTGAACCGTGCATTCTTCTTATTATACGCATTATATAACAAACAGTCATATTGAACCGCATGCATTTCACTACAACAGCACATGCAGACTTCAGTGAACATACATGATCATTTGTTCAAATGAAACGTTTTGGATCACAGACCTCAGAGATTATTACAGGTGTGCCTCAGGGCTCAGTCTTGGGCCCTCTTTTGTTTACGATTTACCATTTTTTGTACATTTGGAATAAGCCAGCTGTATTTGTCCTCTAAGCCAAATTCAATAATACAGTCACAGTCACTGTTGGCCTGTTTAACAGGAATTAAATAAAATATTTACTTTTCACTGACTGTTGTTTATCCT
The DNA here is from genome assembly GCA_032164185.1 of Moxostoma hubbsi. Classification (NCBI taxonomy): domain Eukaryota; kingdom Metazoa; phylum Chordata; class Actinopteri; order Cypriniformes; family Catostomidae; genus Moxostoma; species Moxostoma hubbsi. The sequence goes on from JAVLUX010000022.1 coordinate 531,806, forward strand.
TCAGGTCATGTTAAGAGTCTGGGTGTCATATTAGATAGTACTCTTAACATTTGAAGCACACATAAACAACATTATTCGGTCATTTACGTAACATGAATCGCCTTCGACCATCTACACATTTACATTTATTCATTCGGCACTTTTATCCAAAGCAACTTACAAAAGAGAAAAAACATAAGCGAATCATCTTAAGGAGACAGTGGCATGAAAAGTGCCATACTACAAAGTTTCACTATCATCAGAACAGTATACAAAACCAATTTAAGTGCAACAAGAATTGTTAAATTGTGAAAAGATGTGTTTTCAGCCGTTTTTTGAAGATAGAGAGTGAGTCAGCTTCACGGATGGAGTTGTTGAGGTCATTCCACCAACGTGGTATGATAAAACTGAAAGTCCGGAAAAGTGTTTTGGTACGACAAGGCGACGTTCCTCAGCCGACCGCAGGCTTCTGGTGGGAGTGTAGATCTGCATAAATGTTTTTAGGTATGCTGGAGCAGACCCAGTGATTGTTCTGTATGCCAGCATCAGGGCCTTGAATTTAATACGTGCATCAACCGGCAGTCAGTGGAGAGAGACGAGGAGGGGGTGTAACATGCGATCTCTTTGGTTCATTAAAGACCAGACGTGCTGCTGCATTCTGGGTAATTTGCAGCGGTCTAATAGCACATGCAGGAAGGCCTGCAAAGAGAGCATTACAGTAGTCCAGTCTAGAGATAACAAATGACTGAACAAGCAGTTGTGTGGCATGTTCAGAGAGGAAAGGTCTTATGATCTTACACATGATCTTGCGGTCTTGAGATGTGGTCTGTGAGATTTAGCTCGTCATCAGTACCAATCTCTAACGGCTAATGGGACTGCTGTTCTTGTACATACGTTAGTCACATCTCATTTAGACTATTGCAATTCTCTTCTTAGCGGTGTCCCACAAAAACTTAAAATGGTCCAAAATTCTGCGGCTCGGATCATTACGCGAACACCTTCGATAGAGCACATTTCTCCGGTACTCCAAAAACTTCACTGGCTGCCAGTCAAACACCGGATCAAATTTAAGATTCTTCATAATTTACCCCTTCATATGTACGTAATCATCATCATGTTTACTCACCAAGATCATGTTTACTCCCTTAGATCTACTGCCCTTACTCTTACTGTACCCGCTATACGTTAGACTACTGTGGGGGTTCTCCTGCTCCTTGTCTTTGGAATTCTGTACCACAGGATGTACACAATAGCCCTACTCTGCTAATGTTTAAATCACGTCTCAAAACCCATTATTTTAGCTTATCTTATTTCTGATTTTTTAAGAATTGCATTTGTTGGTCTTCGTGCATTTGTATTCGTTTCTTTGATCATGTTAGATAATGTAATGCAATTATTGCTTGTGTATTTTAATGTACATGTAAGGCGTCCTTGAGTGTCCTGAAAGGCGCCCACAAATATAATGTATTATTATTATTATTATTATTATTCACTGAATCACAGTTTCTGTATAAATTCGCTAAAACAAACCGTTTGACCCGATTCATTGACGTATTCACCAACATTTTACATTTATGCATTTGGCAGACGCTTTTATCCAAAGCAACTTACAGTGCACTTATTACAGGGACAATCCCCCCGGAGCAACCTGGAGTTAAGTGTCTTACTCAAGGACACAATGGTGCAAACCAGCAACCTCCTGATTACAAGTTATGTGCTTTAGCCCACCACACCACCAACACTCCACACAACAATAAATCAGAGACACAATTTAAACACCTCATCGGGAACGCTCTCGCGAGACTTTAGGAAACAAACATCGACGAATAAAACATGCAATCAAATCATCACAAATATTCAGTGAATACAAGATGTGATGTCATCTCACCAGAGTGAACGAGCATGTGTTTGCGCAGACTGGAGTATTCTGCGAAGGAGCGTCCGCAGCTGTCCACCTCGCAAAGGAAGGGTTTCTCACCTGCCAAACAATACTATTGTTTATTGAATATTGTTCAATATTTAACAAATCAAAAACAACCGTTTTCTGTAGTCCAGTATGCATTAGCGTGCACGTCTGCATTAGCGCGCACGTGTTTGTGTGTACCGGTCTGCGTTAGCGCGCACGTGTTTGTGTGTACCGGTCTGCGTTAGCGCGCACGTGTTTGTGTGTACCGGTCTGCGTTAGCGCGCACGTGTTTGTGTGTACCGGTCTGCGTTAGCGCGCACGTGTTTGTGTACCGGTCTGCGTTAGCGCGCACGTGTTTGTGTACCGGTCTGCGTTAGCGCGCACGTGTTTGTGTACCGGTCTGCGTTAGCGCGCACGTGTTTGTGTACCGGTCTGCGTTAGCGCGCACGTGTTTGTGTGTACCGGTCTGCGTTAGCGCGCACGTGTTTGTGTGTACCGGTCTGCGTTAGCGCGCACGTGTTTGTGTGTACCGGTCTGCGTTAGCGCGCACGTGTTTGTGTGTACCGGTCTGCGTTAGCGCGCACGTGTTTGTGTGTACCGGTCTGCGTTAGCGCGCACGTGTTTGTGTGTACCGGTCTGCGTTAACGCGCACGTGTTTGTGTGTACCGGTCTGCGTTAACGCGCACGTGTTTGTGTGTACCGGTCTGCGTTAGCGCGCACGTGTTTGTGTGTACCGGTGTGCGTTAGCGCGCACGTGTTTGTGTGTACCGGTCTGCGTTAGCGCGCACGTGTTTGTGTGTACCGGTCTGCGTTAACGCGCACGTGTTTGTGTGTACCGGTCTGCGTTAGCGCGCACGTGTTTGTGTACCGGTGTGCGTTAGCGCGCACGTGTTTGTGTACCGGTGTGCGTTAGCGCGCACGTGTTTGTGTACCGGTGTGCGTTAGCGCGCACGTGTTTGTGTACCGGTGTGCGTTAGCGCGCACGTGTTTGTGTACCGGTGTGCGTTAGCGCGCACGTGTTTGTGTACCGGTGTGCGTTAGCGCGCACGTGTTTGTGTACCGGTATGCGTTAGCGCGCACGTGTTTGTGTACCGGTATGCGTTAGCGCGCACGTGTTTGTGTACCAGTATGCGTTAGCGCGCACGTGTTTGTGTACCAGTATGCGTTAGCGTGCACGTGTTTGTGTACCAGTCTGCGTTAGCGTGCACGTGTTTGTGTACCAGTCTGCGTTAGTGTGCACGTGTTTGTGTACCAGTATGCGTTAGCGTGCACGTGTTTGTGTACCAGTCTGCGTTAGCGTGCACGTGTTTGTGTACCAGTCTGCGTTAGCGTGCACGTGTTTGTGTACCAGTATGCGTTAGTGTGCACGTGTTTGTGTACCAGTCTGCGTTAGCGTGCACGTGTTTGTGTACCAGTCTGCGTTAGCGTGCACGTGTTTGTGTACCAGTCTGCGTTAGTGTGCACGTGTTTGTGTACCAGTATGCGTGCGTTTGTGGTTCTTCAGGTTGCCGGCGGTGGTGAACTTCTTCCCGCAGTTCTTCTCGTTGCAGATGAACGGCTTCTCGCCGTTGTGAGTTCTCATGTGCACCTGCAGCCGCTGCAGCACGTAAAAACTCTTGCCACACCCCTCTGCGCCACAGCGGAACGTGCGATCATCCCTGACAAACAAACAAAATGTTACGAGAACATCATCAGATATATTCCATTCATTCAACACGTCAGATTTACCCAGTATGTTGTACATGCATCCTGCACCCGCCTGCTCGAGTAACAGCTATCTGCAGGACACACACAAGACACGTGAAACATGATTCGTCCATGAACACGTTTGGGTTACCTGTGTGTTTTTAAGTGGTATTTGCGGTGAGCTGGATAGGCGAACGTCCTGTGGCAGTTCTCATAGGGACATCGGAGGGTTTTATCTGAAGGCGTACGACTGGCTCGAGGCGGCAGCTCTTTTTTTGGCCCCTCTGATTGACAGCTGTGAATGTGGTCACCTTGGCAACAAACAGAGCTAGAGATTAGAGTCCGGTGATGCAAAGCGGCAACACGCACAGACGCACATTTAACCCCGTTCAATTCGGATGGCAAAGTCAACAAACGTTCCCACTCATTCTTGGCACTTGAACTGGATGAAGGTAATTAATGAAATCATTGGCTCTTCCTGATGATCGTACTGTTGCTGCTGGCACGGGCGTCTTTCGCGAGCTGTGCGCGTGTGGCAGCGATCAGACTGTCGTGCGCCAGCTCCTGCACGCGCAGGTACCACGGCGCGCTGCCATCTGTGCATTCTCCTGCTGCGATCTCCTCTTCTGCTTCATCGACATCATCCTGCACAAACACCAGCGGCTCCGACGAAGAAGCCAATCCTGCAGGCACACAGAGTATTTATCAATCACCTGACACACAGATGATTGGCGGATATGCAGATTTTATTGATCCCATATCCAAATGTTTTCTTAACGACATAGTTTTAATCATATGTGATTGTCAATGAGCCTGCATGTACAGTTGATACCTTTGGCAAGGTTGAGAAGGACGTACGAGGAACTGTCCTGGTTCTGGAGCTCGTGTATGAATGTGGGCGGGGTTTGTGTTGGGGGGGAGGGAGACTGCAGCTGCACCACCAGAGGACTGCGCTCGGGTCCAAACTCCGACAGTGAAGGGGACGCGGCATGACTAAGAGCGCTCTCTGTGATACAGAGAATCATTAGACATTCTTCTTAATCATAAAGTCAGTCAGACAGAAACGGTCCCAGTTTGGGTTACCTGGACGTTCCAACGGGCTGCATAAGGAGTTGTGTGAGGGGGTGAGCAGAGGGACACGGGTGGGTTTGGGGTCTGGTTCCTCCAGGCTCTGACCCAACGGTATGGAGGCGTTCTGAACAAACTCAACCAGCAGCTGCGCATGAAAACAAAACAACACGTTACTCAGATAACGTTTTGGAAAACATTCATAAAACCTAATGAAAGCTGTAATTTAACATCTATAGCATCAAATGTACAGATGATCAATGGTTTGACCAAAATCTTTTTCTTTTAAACCAATTTTAACACTTGTGCAATGTTTGGTCAATTTTGACCGAAATCAATTTGGGTTCGTTAATGAAAATGGGTTCGATGCGGTTACTTTCATACGTTTGCCATCTGAACAGACACACACACACAGACACACACACACACAAAATGGGATTTTATGAGTTTAGACCGCGTGACAAAAAAGGCCAATTGTGTTTTTCGCAGGCAAATTTGACTAACCGCTGTAAATGAAAGTGTGTGTGTGTCACACAGACAGACACACACACACACTCACACACACACAGACACACACACACACAGACACACACACACACACACACACACACACAGACAGACTCACACAGACAGACGCACACAGACAGACGCACACACTCACACAGACAGACGCACACACTCACACACACAGACACACACTCGCACACACAGACACACACTCACACACACACACACACAGACAGACAGACAGACACACACACACACTCTCTGTTGTTCTAGTTCTAGTCTAATGATTCATTTTTATTACTGCATCAATAATTCAAGTAAAACAGCAGAAATAAAACCATGAAAATTCAACTATATTGGTTACTAAATAAAGAAAACAAATCATTATCAGTCATGAACAAAAGCTCAACCCAAATGAGACGGTGATACCTCAGGTTTGGACTCAAGTTCATCAGAGAGCATCGATTCAGTGTAAAGTGATCTGGAATAACAAGAGAATGTAGAAATATACAGGGATGTTTAAAAGAATGATTGATTATTGATTGACTCAATATTCAGTTAGACAGACTGACCCAGTTCAAGTGGGTTCATGTGCTGTTTGGGTCAAAGATCGAAGGTCCTGTCCATCACCTACTGATTGACAGATCTGAAACCTGAGTGACAATTCAGAATAATCAATAAATAATCAAACACATAAAGTATAATATCAACACACACACACTCTCTCTCTCTCTCTCTCTCTCTCTCTCTCTCTCTCTCTCTCTCTCTCTCTCTCTCTCTCTCACACACACACACACACACATTAGTACAGTTTAAAAACAGAAAATGTGCAGATTGTAAGAATAAATCCAGTCACCCTTGGATATCATCACTATAAATATTAATATTAAATATATAGGCAGTAAACATATATATGAGGATATCAGAAATGAATCAAAGTACAAAGTTAACAATCAGTCACCACACTGATATCTGCTTTTAAAGTCTTCACACATCACTAATAGAACAATAAACCTCTGATGAAACAGCCAGAGTTTTAATATTAAGATTATATGAAATAACAAGTAAATATTATTTCTGTAGCATTTAGCCACTGTTAGCTAGTGTGTAATTACATTTATTCTGCTAGACTGTATTAAAAGAAATATGATAAACACATGTGACATATAATTGTCATATAAATTCATTTTATAAACTCTATTTACCGTCATTAAGAGCGTTGAAGCGGCTGAAGTCTCAGATAAACACAACAACGACACTTGGACTTCCGGTTCCGGGTCACACACTGGCGTCAACAAACCGAGATATTTTAGCACTTGAACATTTGTACTATTCTAATAATAATATAATGTGGTTAAATTCACAATTTCATGTATTGACATTTCTTCCATCATCATAAGTACAGGATTGATCTACTTTCCGATTCATATATTCATTTTAATACATTTTAATACGCCGTATTATTAATTTTAATACGTTTAACCCTTATGCGTCAATTTAAAAAAGTTACTCTGAGGTCCTTTGAGGACAGAAATGTCCGTGACAACAACTGCCATAATAATATGATATATTAATATTATTTTTCACTTTCAATTATTAATTTTTAAATACTCATAACTACCTAAATATTCATTGATTTTCAGGATTTTAACCCTTTACATGCCAGTTTGTTTATAAAATACCACTTGTTTTTTGCTTGTATATTTTCCATATACTAAATGCTAATGGGATTTTTTTTTATTTATTTTTTATTTTTTTTGGATGATCACAGTCTGGTATATGTCAATGATTAGCAACAACATTGCTTTTGATGCATTATTATTTTTTTGTGCACTGTCAAAAGTAAATAAAAAATAAATGCAGGACCTTAGAGGACAAAAATGTCTGCGTCAAAAAAACTGATGTGAAAATACAATATATTAATATTATTTTCCACTTTCACCAACATTTTTAACCAACATCAGTACTGATCATAACTACCAAATATTCATTAATTTTCAGGATTTTAACCCTTTAAATGCCAGTTTGTTTACATTGTTGATTTTTTACACACACACACTCTCACACACACACACACACACCATGTATTCAGTTGTCCTGCAGGTCTCTATAATACAGCAAACAGAGAATAGGGGAAAAGATTGTATTTGCTCCACAGGATAAACATGAGGAAAATGGCGCCATCTGGTGGAAAATAAAAACAAATTAGCATTTTGAAACCAGGGCTCCAGAATAAAAGCATAATATCATAGAATACATGATTTTTTACTTTAGTAGCATATTGCAGGTTCCCCCCAATGTTCAAACAAATCTAAGCCCTTGCAGGTTTTATTCTTGCTATGTAACATTTCCTGTTGCCGCCAAGCATTCAGATGTTATTCTCAATTTGTCATTCAGTCGAGTAATGGACAAACGCTTTACAGCTGTTGATCGAATTGTTAGAATGAACCAGATCAAGAGAAAGATTCGTTCATGAATCGACATTAATCGTTTTTTTTCCTTCTCCCCAATCTGGAACGCTCAATTCCCAATGCGCTCTAAGTCCTCATGGTGGCGCAGTGACTCGCCTCAATCCGGGTGGTGGAGGATGAATCTCAGATGCCTCCGCGTCTGAGACCGTCAATCCCGCGCATCTTATCACGTGACTTGTTTAGCGCATTACTGTGGAGATGAAGCGCGTGTGGAGGCTTCACGCTATTCTCCGCGACATCCACACACAACTCACCACACGCCCCACCGAGAGCAAGAACCACATTATAGTGACCACGAGGAGGTTACCCCATGTGACTCTACCCTCCCTAGCAACCGGGACAATTTGGTTACCCCATGTGACTCTACCCTCCCTAGCAACCGGGCCAATTTGGTTACCCCATGTGACTCTACCCTCCCTAGCAACCGGGCCAATTTGGTTACCCCATGTGACTCTACCCTCCCTAGCAACCGGGCCAATTTGGTTACCCCATGTGACTCTACCCTCCCTAGCAACCGGGCCAATTTGGTTACCCCATGTGACTCTACCCTCCCTAGCAACCGGGCCAATTTGGTTACCCCATGTGACTCTACCCTCCCTAGCAACCGGGACAATTTGGTTACCCCATGTGACTCTACCCTCCCTAGCAACCGGGACAATTTGGTTACCCCATGTGACTCTACCCTCCCTAGCAACCGGGACAATTTGGTTACCCCATGTGACTCTACCCTCCCTAGCAACCGGGACAATTTGGTTACCCCATGTGACTCTACCCTCCCTAGCAACCGGCCCAATTTGGTTACTAAGGAGACCTGACTGGAGTCACTCAGCACGCCCTGGATTCAACCTCACGACTCCAGCGGTGATAGTCAGTGATCCTGCCAATTAGTAAATAATGTTTTTTAATTTGCTGATAAATAAGAACAGACTCGTACGATAGTAAAGCGTTTACATGACATTTTGAAAAGCTGAATTATTGCTGTAGCCGTGTAAACGCAGCCAATGAGAGTCTTTCATTCCTCTTGAAAGTGTCAAAGCCACAGAAATGTAGTCCACCCCGTTAGGAGAGAGAAAGTTGGGATTTTTGCAACGTTCTCAGAGAAGGGCTCATTCTGATGGATCCACTGAGTGGTTAGCACATTAGCGTTTAGCACATTAGCATTCAGCACATTAGCGTTTATAATAAGTTATAATAATGAATTGGTGGTGTACGTGCGAGTGGACGCGCGCTACAGTGAAACAGGTACAGCTGTAATGTACACTGTAAGGACACTATGGAGCATTTCACAGTATTTTAATAACATTAGGACATTGTAGTTTATAGAGTAAACCATGTCTTAAAAATAAAGTGGAATATATATATATATATATATATATATATATATATATATATATATATATACACTACCGTTCAAAAGTTTGGGGTCACATTGAAATGTCCTTATTTTTGAAGGAAAAGCACTGTACTTTTCAATGAAGACAACTTTAAACTAGTCTTAACTTTGAAGAAATACACTCTATACATTGCTAATGTGGTAAATGACTATTCTAGCTGCAAATGTCTGGTTTTTGGTGCAATATGTACATAGGTGTATAGAGGCCCATTTCCAGCAACTATCACTCCAGTGTTCTAATGGTACAATGTGTTTGCTCATTGGCTCAGAAGGCTAATTGATGATTAGAAAACCCTTGTGCAATCATGTTCACACATCTGAAAACAGTTTAGGTCGTTACAGAAGCTACAAAACTGACCTTCCTTTGAGCAGATTGAGTTTCTGGAGCATCACATTTGTGGGGTCAATTAAACGCTCAAAATGGCCAGAAAAAGAGAACTTTCATCTGAAACTCGACAGTCTATTCTTGTCCTTAGAAATGAAGGCTATTCCATGCGAGACATTGCTAAGAAATTGAAGATTTCCTACAACGGTGTGTACTACTCCCTTCAGAGGACAGCACAAACAGGCTCTAACCAGAGTAGAAAAAGAAGTGGGAGGCCGCGTTGCACAACTGAGCAAGAAGATAAGTACATTAGAGTCTCTAGTTTGAGAAACAGACGCCTCACAGGTCCCCAACTGGCATCTTCATTAAATAGTACCCGCAAAACACCAGTGTCAACATGTACAGTGAAGAGGCGGCTGCGGGATTCTGGGCTTCAGGGCAGAGTGGCAAAGAAAAAGCCATATCTGAGACTGGCCAATAAAAGAAAAAGATTAAGATGGGCAAAAGAACACAGACATTGGACAGAGGAAGACTGGAAAAAAGTGTTGTGGACAGATGAATCCAAGTTTGAGGTGTTTGGATCACAAAGAAGAACGTTTGTGAGACGCAGAACAAATGAAAAGATGCTGGAAGAATGCCTGACGCCATCTGTTAAGCATGGTGGAGGTAATATAATGGTCTGGGGTTGCTTTGGTGCTGGTAAGGTGGGAGATTTGTACAGGGTAAAAGGGATTCTGAATAAGGAAGGCTATCACTCCATTTTGCAACGCCATGCCATACCCAGTGGACAGCGCTTGATTGGAGCCAATTTCATCCTACAACAGGACAATGACCCTAAACACACCTCCAAATTGTGCAAGAACTATTTAGAGCAGAAGCAGGCAGCTGGTATTCTATCGGTAATGGAGTGGCCAGCGCAGTCACCAGATCTGAACCCCATTGAGCTGTTGTGGGAGCAGCTTGACCGTATGGTACGCAAGAAGTGCCCATCCAACCAATCCAACTTGTGGGAGCTGCTTCTGGAAGCGTGGGGTGCAATTTCTCCAGATTACCTCAACAAATTAACAGCTAGAATGCCAAAGGTCTGCAATGCTGTAATTGCTGCAAATGGAGGATTCTTTGACGAAAGCAAAGTTTGATGTAAAAAAAATCTTATTTCAAATACAAATCATTATTTCTAACCTTGTCAATGTCTTGACTCTATTTTCTATTCATTTCACAACATATGGTGGTGAATAAGTGTGACTTTTCAGGAAAACACAAAATTGTTTGGGTGACCCCAAACTTTTGAACGGTAGTGTATATATATACATACATATAAAACAGCTTTTTAAACAGATTCACTTCAGGAATGACATTA